>PVHY01009789.1:0-5000 GCA_004024945.1 Uropsilus gracilis
GCAAGAAGGGTTAAATTTATGTTCCATTACAAGTCCCCTTTTTTTTTTGGTTTCATCTTCTCAGTAAAACACATAACTTAAAATGAAATCAAATATTAAAAATGACAGACTATATAAGTGCTGTGAGTAACTTCAGGTCACGGAGGGAGGGAAAAGCCGGCAAGTTGTCAGGCACTATCTGTCAGAGTGAATTAGAAACAATCAACAGAGACTGAAAGGGAAGGTGATTGTTATTAAGCAGCGGGGCTGTGAGCAGGCTGCCCAGATGTGGTCATGCATATAAAGGACAGGAAACAGCAGTTTAATTCAGGAAGCCCTGGCGAACAGGGCAGCAGAGAGGAGAAAAGTCCTTTGTCGCTAATAAGCTGGAAGTTACTTTGATAACAGCAGGGTTAGGCTCGAGAATAAAACGCATTTCTTTCACTACCACACACCATTAATATCACAGAAATGCGGTCGGAGAGAAGGCCGGCCCAAGCCAGCCACCAGCCTTCCTTGGCCATGAGGGCCGGCCAGGCCGTGGCCCCCTCATGCGCCACGTCCCCTCCTTCCGTGGCCGGGCTCCCTCTGACCACATCGGACGGACTGTCACCTTCTAGAAATGTCATATGACCAAGAAAGAATAATGATAGTATTTCATTATTCCCCGCTTGCAGGCCCTCCCGTTTCTGTGGCCTGTGGGGAAGGTGCAGGCGCGGTAAACAGCCTCGGTGTAATGAAGTCCATGTATGCAGCAACGAAAAACAATTTTATATGCAGACAAGGCCCGATTTCATAAGAAATTACTTATGCAGGCGTTCTGCAATTATCCTGTGATACTTTCAGGCAACAGTCTGACAGCAGTTGTGCAAACAATAAAAGGATTACAGAAATAAAAACAAATAATATTACACACACAGAGACTCCATGTTGCATGTGGACAGGAGGAAGGGAGTGTGCAGAGATAAAGGAGGCAGGCAGGGGCCCACAGGATGCGAGGCCCAGAGACCGGTCGCCCCCTCATGCAGGACTGGGCAGAACAGAGCTGGCTCCACGGCACCCTGATGGGAGGAGGGTGCCAGGAGATGGTGGGGCACCCACTTGCCTCTCCAGGGAGCTGAGGAGATGGGCCACCTTTGCCAGAAGGAATAGTCAGGGACAAGGAAGGGCAGTGATGATGGGCTAAGCCACCTTGACCCTCCCCATTCATCAGGTGGCCTCCCAGGACAGAAAGGCCCTCATCCCACGTCTCCTCCCAGGGTCAACACAGGCCACCTCTGGCCAGCAGCAAGCAGGAGCTGGCAGACAGCATGGCAGGGAGTAGGTACTGCCCCCTTCGAATCTGGTGAGGCAGGTGAGCGGCCTGGTCATGCACACACGTGAGGAGCACATCAAGACACAGACTTTTCGTCAAGCAGCCCCATGAGGCATGAGAAAGGGGATCCTATCTCCAGTCCTAGCAGCAGGGACCAGACCCCATCATTAGGACAGAGGTAGAGTGCAGAGTTCCCAACAGACACCCAGACCGTCTTCCCCAGGAGACAGAGGCGTATCCCTGCCCGTACCCGGGCACTGTCCTGGTGTCTCCACAGGGAGTGTGCCCAGCGACTGCCAGTGCTGCCCCCTGTGCCCTCACTGAACATCCAGGCCCCACTACACCTTGGGGCCACCCCTGGGCAGCCTGGCCGTGCACCCCAGGTCAGTGTGTGGCACTGGGCCCGAGCCAGGCACTCTCTGCAGTGCTGCCCCATCCACAGACAGTGCTGGCAGCAAGTTATTTAAGAACTTGCACTGGGGGGAGGGGGAGAAATGACCAGATTTTTTTTTTACATCTTTTTCCTTAAAAACTATAAAGATCTGGAAACATCCGCCTGCGTCCCTGAGTGGCCATTGGCGAGGGCTGGGTGGCACCATCCATGGGGTCAACTCTCCCACGTCCGTTCTGTATTCACCCAGCTCCTGGCATTTGCCAGCTGCACCTTCGAGATGGGTCTAGAACAGCCACCATGGTGACAAGGGCTGCCGGACACACAGCTAGACCCAGATTCCGGGTCCCCACGCAGCAGCATGGAAGTATAGGACCAGCCCTCGCCCACTGGGTAGGTTTACTCTAATCATCTTGTCCATCTTGGACAAGATCTTGGAAGCCCTCAGGGTTCTCCACCCAGTGGACTATCTGAGTAGCACCCACCTAGGTCGCCTGTGCTGGTCTCAGGCACTCACACCTCCAGCCCTGGCTCTCTGTGTTCTGGGTGTTGGCCTGAGTGAGACTCGGGAGGTGGTGGGTTCTGTAATCCCTGCACCCAGAGAATCTGGAGACGTGTGGATCTGCTGTAGATGGGCTGGCCTGAGCCAAGGGGCACCCAGTCCTGACGGTCACAGATCGCAGGGGAGCAAGCCTGTCACCATGCCTGTCAGAACAGCCACTCACCTCTCGCTGTGTGTGTGCTGGAAGCTGTTAGACTGTGTGCGGGGGGGCTGTGGGTGCTGGAGGTGGAGGAGGCAAGGCGGCTGCCCACTGCTGGGCCTTCTCCAGCCCCGACCCATCTGCAGGTGCCAGACGGGTGGCCTCCCACGCTTGGGAGCACTGGTCCCGCAGTGAGTCTGTGTGACCTGGGTCTGTCGCTTGCCCTCTTCTGAGTCTTGGTCTCCTCGTCTATAAAATGAACCCTGATAACAAGGATCTGCTGGTCCCGGGGTTCTATGGATCTGTGAATCACCCAGGATCCCCACCAGGGCATTGCACATGGAAATGGCACTTACACTCACACAGAGGCCTAAGCTATAACCCCCGAGAAGCTGCACCATTTGCATGTTGTCAGATGGCCTGGGAATCAGCATTCACAGTGCCATGATCAAGACTCGGGTTGGAGTGGACTTGCTGTCATGGATGGAAGATGCCGGCACCTCCGAAACCCCAGGGCAGCAATGTCTCCAGTTAAAAGGGACCTGCAAGTCTCTACCTGCAAGCCTCCCAGCCCACAGTGTGGTGCGCAGGGCTCCCGGGGTGGCACAGAATGTCCAGAGGAGCCCCCGAGGGACAGCCGTGGGACCCCCTGCTGCCTGGAAGGTCAGGGCAGCATAGTCGCACCCACAGAGCCTACAGCTCCTGACTCCCCACCCTAGATGACGAGCCATGGGACATCCCTCTGGCAGAAAAAAAGGTCACAGCCTTTCAAACACCACCCAGTCTATTCAGCCCTCAAAGGCTCCTGGCACCTGCATCATCTCCACAGGTTGGGCAGGCAGATTTCTCAAGACTCTGATGGAAAGTAACATAAACATACAAGAAAATCAATACTCCACACGGTGACCCACAAAGCCACGTCTAGTCCGGGCCCTGTGGTTATTTCACCCCTCCCAGAGGTCCCAGTGCTCTAGTTCTAAGGCCTACACTATCCCACATGGGCCCTAGTTTTCTGTACCACGGGGCCTTTGCACTTGCTGCTCCTCTGCCACAGATACTCTCCTCCAGATCTTCATCCAGTTTGTTCCTCCATGTCCCTCAGATCTCTCCCTTCCAATGTCCCTTCCTAAGAGGGCCACTCCTGACCACTCAGGCCTTCTCAAATACAGACCCTCCCCCACCCCCCACATTTCCTTACAGCATTTATCACTATCTGACATCACCTTAACTGTGGGTGCCTATTTTCTGTTTATGCACCCCACTGTATAGGCTCGGGGCGGGGGGGGAACCTACCTGCCCTGTGTCAGGTTACCCCAGGGCTGTGCTGTGGCAAACAGACCAGGCTCCAAAATCAGGGAGAAACTTGGTTTTAGCATATAGAAGCTGTGTGACCACAGCCAGCCCAGTGAACTCCCCTGGTCTCAGTTTCCACATCTGGTAAATGGAACTAATAATTGTATCCACCTGCTATGGACTTGGCGCAGGCTCAAGGACAACACCAAGGAACTCAGATGAGAGTTGCACCACTTTTCCTTCCCTCCAGCACTGAAATCACCTGTGACTTTAGTTTCTGCTCCCACAAGGAGAGAGTGATGGGCCCTTGCTTTCCCACCTCAGTCACCAGGTAGCAGGGTATCCTCGGGGCCTCTACTTCTACCAGCCTGGGGTTCTCCTGGTGAAGATCAGACACGGCGCAGAGCCCCACACACATATGCAGGGCTTATCATCATTATCACAGAGAAATTACAATTATTCACTCCCTCCTCTGTGCTCCCAAAGTAACACTACTGCAGCGTTTAACGAAGGTAATTACCGCTGCGGGAGGCTGTTGACTCAGGCGTCTGCACAGGGATGTGGGGCCATCTCAGGCCAGCCAGAGCCTGAGCACCCTCAGTCCAGGGTGCCTGGGGACCCTGGAGTCCTGCCTGTGTCCAGGGTGCAGTGAGGGCCCCTCTGGTTGTCGTGTGGAGGGGAGGCCCTATCATTGCTGAGAACCATTTTCTTCTGGGGGTCCCTGGGCCTCAAGAGACCTCCTGACAGCAAGGCAAAGGGGCTGGACAGTCGTGCCCAGGCTCTGCCTCCAGGCCTCCGGGGCCTTCTCAGGAAAGCTGCCTTGTGATGAGATGTGAAGTCATTGCCTGATGTGTCTGAGCATTTCCATCATGAACAGGCCACTGCGTATCATTCGGTGTTTCATTCGGGGAGACCATTGGTTACCCCCAAGTTGTGTTTACAGAGTATTTTACACGAGACTCAAAAAGTCAAGTGTCTCTCTCAAAGCTCCTGGGGGACATGGGTGGAGGGGAGTGACAGCAAGCGCCCCCAAGAGGTACCCTCAGAGTCAGAGACGACTCACCCGGCTCATCACAGCTTCAGGCCTCCCAGGGGCAGGGCCAGGCCCTGGGCCCAAGAATCCTGAGTGCAGGCAACAGGGGGTCGGCGCTGTTGCTAAGCCTCACCCCTCTCCTGGCCTTCAGCCCACAGAATTTGCTCTTGGATATAAAGTTTCAGCCCTGCTTCCAATTCATGTGACCCCAAATCATTCCAGAATCTTAATCCAGGAAATCCTCCCTGGCCAATCCCAAGAACACTACATTGAGGCCATTTAGCATCC
>PVHY01009789.1:10000-40000 GCA_004024945.1 Uropsilus gracilis
CAGGCACTTGAGACACGGTGTGTAAAATAGGAAAGAGACGGACACGCGCTGGGAGTACTGCAGACTGGGGTGAGTTGAGTGTGAGAACAAATAACCATCTCAATAAATCAAGACAATCCACATTCAAGCCATCCGCACAAAACCAACCAATATTCACGACACCAGCTCAGAGCTAGTGCAAACATTACTTCCAATCCTCACTCATTTGTGGCAGGTATATTTTCCCCAATTGCTCCAAGTCCAAGTGGAAAACACTACCTGGCTTGCAGTCAGCACTGCTGCTGCTGCTAGACTTCACACCTCATCTTTGGATGGTGCTTTACGCTTTCTGTAATTTCAAATAGAGAATCTGCACAAGCGAGAGGGGCCATAGCATTTGTCCTGCATGGTTTTCAGGGTGAGAGTGAAGTTCAAAAGGTAAAAATAGAGGAAGCTCTTCGGTGGGGAGGAGGAAGACAAGGCCAAGTTTCACGTGACACTAACAGCATTTTCCTGCCAAACTCTGACCCAGAACATGAGTTCATGTGGACATAGGCTGGCTTCTGGCTCTGCCACCCACTGCCTCTCGGTGAGGGATTCTGTTTCACATATTCCAGTCCAAAGATGGCGCAGGGTCATGAAACCCTTGTTGAAGGGGCCCCAAGGGCACACAAGATGAGGTCTTAGGAGGAAGGCCTCAAAGCCCTCAGCAAACAAGTGGTCAGGTCACAGTGCATGGATTTAGTCTGCAAATCAAACAATTTCTCTTGAGGCCCCTGGCACTATTTCTCCCAGTTCATCCTCCATGATGAGCAAGAAGATGCCCAGAGCCTATCAGACTATGTGACAGGTCTCCGGAGACCTCAATTAATTTCAAAGTGTCTTATTTGTTGGATGGATGAATGAATGAACTGACAAATGCATACATTAACAGATACGTGAATAAGTGAATGGAAGCATGCATGAACGGATGGCCGGAGACAGACACTGATGATTGGCTGAATTTAAAAGTAATAAATGCATAAATTAATGCAAATATACAAAAATACATATGTAGATGAAAAGCGCCTGACAAATACGTGAGTGCATACTATCTTAAATAAACCAGATCTTTCTAGTAAACAAGCAGGCGACCTCCTCCAGCATGCCCAGCTCTAGATGTCAGCCATGAAAGTAGAGTAAGTCTTGCTCATTATCAGCATTTCGACGTCGCCCATCTTGGCTTCCTTCCCGTGTCTAAAACAACAGGCTGTTCGAAAACTCAGAAGGACTGTAGCCCTGGCACACTCATAATAGGAAGACACACACTCCTGCCTCCTGCCTGCCCCTTCCAGATGCTGAGACTTAGGTGCTTCTGCCATGGGACACATATTTTTTGGTGCATCCTGAGCCTCCTGGGTGTGGATGGAGGTAGGAGTCACAGCCAATGGGGATACAGATCCTGAACCACTGATCCCTGGACCAGATCCATACTGGGAAGTCCCGTCACCAGGTTGAGCCTCCAAGTCTTCACCTCCAGAATAGGTGGTGAGTCTGAAAGGGCTTAGCCCAGCCTGACGCGCAGGAGCCTCGCAGCGATCCATCACTGTTGTCCGACGCTGCCGAGGCCTTCTTTGCTCTGGGCACTGAGCATCCTGCCCCTGGAGTGCGCTCCTTTCAAGTGTGCATTTCACTTCTTCTACCCAGCTCTACCCCTCTGTCTGAATAAAGCCCTTTTCTATGCTGATGACGTCACAGAGTCAGGTCCACTGCTCTTTGGCCGTAGTTTCTCATCTGCAGAATCAAGAACTTGGTCTAGGGCATGGTTTCATGGCATTGTCTAGTAGGCCTTTTCCCAAGGAAATGGCCCCAGATGGAGCTGATAAAGCACTGTGTCTTTAGCCAGAGCTCCAGAGCAGAACTTGGAGCCCTCCCCTCCTCAACTCCCAAGTCTCTCCTAAAAACCCCTGGGGTCCCAGAGCAGTTAGTTTGAGAATCAGTGAACCAGAGCCTGCCTCGTGGCCAGTGAAACTGTTGCTCCTGGCAGCATTCATAGCTGGGTCCCTAGGGGACTGCGGGCATTGCCAACCCCAGCACAGTCATCCACAGCTGGCTACCCTGGTGTGGAGGTGTCTGTAAAGATGCCCTCCCACCTTCCTACGTTGAGTCTTCCAACCCTTCCACCACCTCTCCCAGCTTCTGCATCCAGTGACTGCATCCTGCCAGTGACTCCAGGCTAGAGGCCAAACCCTACTGAGGCAGACAAGTCCAGACCCAGGCAGGGCCCAAGGGAGACCACAGGCTTCCGGGTCAGTGTCTAGGCCGCGTGTCAGGAAAACCAACACCTTCAACAAAATGGCCCAAAGATGCCGCCAGACAAGAACGCGGCCGACATTTTGAAAAGCAGCATGACACTGCCTTGTTCCTTCTCCCATCTTAGCTGCCTGGAACCACAGTGCCCTGCGCCAGCCACCACCCAGCACCTTTCCTTCTCCTAGATCCACTCGCACCTGGACCATTGACGAGGGATGGCTTCACCTGAACCGGACTCACAGCACTCCTCAAACCAGTCTGTGACACCCAGGAAATCCATCATCACATGGCTATAAAAAGCATTTACATAACAGAAATCTTTAGAAATAATACACGTGTAAGTGTCCCGTTCAGGTATGTGAATAGATTCCTAACGCTAGCAAGAGAAAAGCGTGCAATCTGGAGTCACCTGATGGTGTCAGGGAGATGGGGGTGGGGGAGGAGCCAAGGGCCATTTCTCAGGGAGCAGCCTTGGCCTTGAACCCCCTCGGCTACCCTAGAGAAGGGCCTGGGCACTGACAGTCTGTCTGAGCCCCAGTGGCCTCGTCTATAAATGGGGGTGATAGAAGCACCTATTTCATAAGGTTATGAAAAGTAGCTCAATTAAATGAGAGCGTGAACAATCAGTGACTAAAGAGACGGCTGCCTGGAAGTGACCGCCGACACTGAAAGCTAAGCCACTGCAGGTCGCTGGTCTCAAGCGGTCCATCCATGATGCACCCCACAGAGCTCCGCCGGCGAACACCAAAACAGCGAGTTTCCGGGTGGGACAGGGTCCTGGGGCTGGGGGGCCACCTGGTAGCCCACTGCTGGGCTGGGGAGTCCCTTTCCTCAAGTCTCAACTCTCCCAACTGCCCAAGGAGGGGCAAGTTGGAGGACCCCAGGGTCTCCAAAGGGCCTTCCGGCTGTGGGATTCAACTCCCTGAAGCCCCCAGACCCAGGGCACTGGCTCAACAAGCAGCTTCAGAGGTGACCAGTGCTGGTGAGGGGAGAGAGACCCCGCGGTCATGACCCCCAAGACACAGACCCAGTGCTGGCATGGAGGAGGGAAGAAGGAGGGAAGTGCTGGGCCCCAGCGCGGGGTCTGAGGCAGCCCCACAGTCCTGCTCTTGCACCTGAGGGCCAGTCCTGCAGGGAGACCAGAGCACTGGCACAGGATGCACCTCAGCTCTGACTCCAGGCCCCCCTACCACGGCTGCCCTCTGCATCTCGCAGGTCTGGCTCTCCACCTCAACGCTTCGCTGTGATGGTCACACTGTGATGTCAGCAGTGCACCCCAACAGTCCTGCACGTGCATCTGCAACACGCTCTGTCGGGGGGAGCACCCCTCTCCCTGCCCCAGTCCCAGCAGGGGAGACCACCTGGGGAGTAGCGCCTCTTTATCCTGCGGCACCTCTGTTTTCTCCAAGAACAAGTTGTCACCTCCTAGCTTTCACTTCAAAGGGACCATTTATAAGAGCTCATTTCTCAGACACAGACAAGAAAGGGACTTCCTCAGAAGCGGGATGCTGGGTCTGGGTCTTCTCCACGGCCAGTTACACAGGCTCGATGGATTTCTAACTCCCAGGTCCAAGACTCAGGGGTCCTTGGGACCCAGGCCAGGAGTCCTCGTCCACCTGACCTCCCCCCCCCCCCCAGGCAGATGGTCCCAGGCTGTTCAGGACTCAGGCCAGAGTCTCCTGGCTCCAACCCCCAGTGCTCTTTGACCTCAACAAGGAAACTCACTGTGGAGGATGGAGGGGGGCCACCCAGCCGGTCACTGGGTGTGGCTTCTGCACACCCCCCAGGCACGCAGAGGCTCTGCAGGAGTAAGCACACACTCCCTAAAACAGCAATGTTGAGTCTCTGGCACAAAGTGACGGCCTGCAGCCGACAGTGTTTACAATCTGCTGGACGGCCAGGATTGCCAGCCCTTCCAGAAACATTCGTGTGAAAGGCGCTCTCTGAGGAGAGGGTGCTTGCCTTGCTCCCAGGCAAGCTGAGAGGATGCTACCATAGAAGGGTGTCCCGGTCCCCCGTCTGTCCCCTTGCAGGCAGGCGGGGCAAGGGCCAGCCGGAGACCAGCGCCCTGGCCACCCCGCCGGACAGTGGCAGGCCAGGGCCTGACCTTCCGGAAACCGCTGACCACACCGACATCAGCCAGCGCTCCAGGCCCCTGGCCGGCCAGGCACTGTCAGACAAAACCCAAATCTCTTATTCAGGTGTTGACGGCTCTGCCATCTTTATTAAAACAAACAGTGTAAGGAAACAACAAAAAGATGTTTTTTCTCATTTCTCTCAATTGTTCTGCTTGGCAACTTTATTGCACATTAGTTCAAAATAAGCTGCCAATAAAGTTGGATAAAATTAAACTCACACTGGAGTTTTTTCCTCAATAATTTTTGCCGGGCTGTTTTTATTTTCCTAAAGATTGGAAATGCAGCATTATCTTAGGTTCAGGATTTCACTCTCTGGGTAGTTACAACTTAACTTCTCGTGAGTTTATGAATTCCAATTTCAGTTCTTTGAAAATGAGTTTGGTTTTACTGTTAGCTTCACACTGAAGAGGGCTTTGTACTGCTTTGTCTTTTCCTGTACCAAAAGCACAACATAAAACCAGAATCTTCTATACTGTAATTAGGCTTAGAAAATGATGTGATTTCTAATTTAGCAGAACTTCAGAGCCGCGTATCACCCACCCTCCAAAGTCAACATTTGTTTGAATGTATGTTTTCAGGAAGAGATTTTTTTTATTTTTTTGAAAATAGTATTTGTGAATAGGCCAAAATAATTTTACTCAGGAGAGCAAAAAAACCTTAGATTAGAGTAGAAATAATGCATACTAGTAATTTGACAATAGTGAAAATCAGATGTTACGTGCTGTAAGCAAACAATCGGAATTTTTATGCAATGAAACATTTTTTTTTCCTGGCTAACTATGATTTATATATCTAAGATGATAAATTTAATCCCATCAGCAGTAGATCAATTGCAGGTATAACAGATAAAACCAGAATAAATCATCGTATCACTGTATTGAAAACACAAATAACAGTAGAAGGGGTGTTTGGACTTTCAACTGAAATGTTTCCAGACTTCCCAAGGACCATTTGCCATGGAGAAGTTCAATGTATACAAAAAGTCATCTGATCCAAATATGCTAATGATTTTTATTGGTCAAATCTTAAAAGTGAGGTTTATTTTTATGAGTATGCATTAATTAACCCAGCATGTACTATCTTTCAGACTATCTTGCCAGGGACTTTCATTTAAACATGTTTATTGTGAAATGTTTGCATTCTCCACATTTGTGGCCCACACACAGATTATTTCATACTTTCCTTTAGAGCACTTAGAAAAGTTAAAAGGAGTTATTGTTTTTGATTAATGCCATTTTGGGGCAGTTAAAAAAAAAAAAAAAAAAAAAAAGGAGTTCCAAATCCTTGCTCGGCATAAATTCTTTGACATTAAAAAAAAAAAATTCCCTGCAAGTTCCACTGTGTGGAGCTGGGGGAGGGGCCGCTGGTTTGTTTTAAGGTGGCCTCTGAATCTGAACTCTATCAACCTTGGAGTCTGCAGGAGCTCCAGGAACCAGGAGGGCCTGGGATAATGCAGCGTCAATCAGCCAAGGAGAGGCGGCATGCTTGGCTGGGGCGTGGTGCGTGCAGATGCGAGTTCTAAGGCCCTGCCTGTCATCTTTTGATTAAGAAAAGGAAATGATTTCACTAAAAAGACATTCCCTCTTGTGTTGTTTTGTTTTAACTGAGTTTGTACTTTCCACCAAACTGGACATATTTATTGAGACTCATAAGTTACTTCACGATTACCAACATCACTGCAATCTCAACAAACTATTTTTTTCTTGCCAATTATCTAAATATCATAACTATAAAATATCTTAAAACATTCTCCTTACTGTAAACATCTTAGCTACAAAGCTTTGAGTGTAAACAGTATGATGCATCAGAATGGTTTTAAGCGATGTTATAAAAACTGCTCTTAAAAACTAAACAAAAATGTAAAGCTTCCATCTGTTTTATGATTTTTCCACTGCTGAACGGCTGCTGTGTGCCAGTTCACTGAACCATGGCTTGCTAAAGAGATGGCTGGGGTCACAGATTGAAAAAACAAAGAGCATGTCTTTAATGGTGGGGTTTTTTCCTCAAGTCTTCCTGACATGGCGGGATCCAAATGAAGTGTGTGGTGGCAGAAGAAAGGGGACCCAAGACAGGCAGGGTGCCCGCTGCAAAGAGGACCCCTCTTGGAGACAGCCGTGTTTTCCACAGGATGTCATCTCAGCAATTATCTGAGGTTCTTGGGTGAGTGTATATTTGCAACCTCAGTACGTGCTTACTTCCTCGCAGAATTTTCTTTTGGGCCCTGTATGTACGAGTTAAAAATAGACAGAAAATTGTGTACTAAGAAAAAGCATTCTGGCTTATTTTTGTGTACACATGCAGGTAGGCGACAGCGATCACTGGGCGGCTGCCGCCTGCCTCTGCTCGGAGCCCCGGTGCAAGGGGAGGCAGGTGCTTGAGCAGTACACACCTTCCTCCGACAAGCCAGAGGAAAGCTGTCCTTCTCCAGAAGGTTCGTCTCTAGAGAGCTGAGAGGGGAGGGAACTAAGAGGGACTGTCCCATCATCCAGGCCCTGCACAGAGGATCCTGCTGGGCTGGTGGGGAGCATGGCCTGAAGAGTCCGGGGACCCTGCCAGATCCAGTGCCATCTCCCCCAGGATGTCACTGCTGCCCAGATGTGTCCTAGGGCCCCCAATGCCTGTGATCTTGTTCCCCGGCCACATCTCAAGAACAGCACCCATGGGACCAGGGTTTGGGCTCTCTGAGCAGGCTACCTGGCCCTTGTTTGCCCAGAGATGGAATCGCTGGTGACTGGGGGCTTCTCAGACTTCTCCTCTTCCCCGAAGAGGATCGAATGAGAGAGACACGTGCGTCAGCCCCAGAGGCCTGGTTTGAGCAGGTCTCCCTGTGTCCACTTTGCACCTCAGACGCCCCCTGAGCGTGGGGTGTGGCAGCCTGCAGGGACCAGCAGCTTGGGCGGCATGTCTGCTGTCTCCCTGGCATGGTGAGCAAATGTCAGACTCCTGGCTGTAAGGGCCATCCAGCTGCAGCAGCGGAGCACCCGAGGAGAAAAAGCACTCAGCTGGCACACCTGCCCCCAAAGCACACAGCCTCCAAGTCCACGCCCTCCGCCTGTGTGGCGCTCAGCTGCTGCCTCTCGAGCCCTTCTCCTCCACACCCCAGGGACATGCTGGTCCCTCCTGTGCCCCATGCAGTGGCCTTGCCACATGCACCCCACCCTGATGAGCAGCTTCACAGGTCACACAGGAGCTCTCCGTGGTTCAGGGACCCTCTCCCAGGCTCCTGGGACAGTCAGCATATCAGTGCACTGACCTTCACCCAGGGTATGTGGGTGCTGCACCCCAAAATCAAGAAGCAGTGGAAGGGAGCCCTGGAAAAGCAGACCCGAGTGCCTACTCTCACTCACCACTGATGGACCCCCACTCTCCCTCAGCAGCTCATGCCATTAAAGGTGGTCAGCGGTCACTCCCAAGCACCATAGCCACCTGGGACTCCCAGTGCTCTTGGAGCTCCAGTCCCCAAGTCCCGGCAGCTGGCCTTATCCCCATCCAAAGCAGCAGTGACCCTGCGCGGTACCAGCCCGTGGCCCCGTGGGCTCTTAGGCAGGCTGGCACAATTCCGTGCACATTCCAAATTTAAATCTGGGACACTCTCCCCTTTTTTCACTGCTCCAGAACATGGGGGAGGCATCTGCCTGGAAACAGCTGTCACCCAAAGGAGGAGGCGGCACATGTAGCTCTCCCGCAAGCACCACCGTCAAAAGCCACACATCAGCCAGGGTTACTTAGCTACGGAACTTCACAGCCTGCGGGAAGGAGGGGAGAGCGAGGGGAGCCATGCGCGCAGGCACCAGGGGCCGTGGCGGGCTCCACACGTGCCCCGGACAGCAGGACTCGCCACGTGGGCACGATGTCCTTCCTCCGTTGGAGGGAAACTGAGGCTCAGAGAGTTCACTGATGTGCCCAAGATCACACAGCCAGAGCAGTAACAATAGAGTCCTCATGGCAATAAACAGTAAGAGCTCCTGGCCTGTTAGCAGTGGACCCCTCGGTGTAGACCAAGCTCAGACCCTTACAACAATCCTGTGACATGTTATAAGAGCTCCCCTCCTGCAGAGAGCAGGAAACTGAGGCTCAAGACGGTCAGGCCATGGCCATCTACATAAGGAGAAGCTGTCAGAGCAGGATTCGCACTCATGGCCCCATCCATCTAGTCACCCTGCGTGACTTGGAGTCACTATCACCACTGCAGCGAAGGAGAGGAATTAAACCCTCTGAGCTCTTGCTGGGAGCCTAGCATGGCGCTAAGTTCTTTCCATTCCACGCATTATTCTATTTAATTTCTACCGCTCCCAGGAAATGGAGGTTATGCAATTTCCTGAAGGTCAAACGGAAGCCACAGAGCCAAGAGCAGACCCAGGCCCGGGCCCAGGGCAGTGCATGGAGAGGAACGCCCGGCCGCAGGTCCCCTGGCCCATGTCAAGAGGGGGTCTCAGCAGAGGACACGGGACCTGCACCCATGGAGCTCAGGCACGTGCTGAAGATGCTGTTTGCGGTTTGCTGTTGCCAAGCCGTGTGGACGTCTCACCAAGGCTAATCTCGCTGATAATGAGGGCTTAGACTAAGTCCAGCGGAGGGAGGGGGCCAAGTCCAAATCTCCAGCTCATGCAGACGGTGGTGGGAGCTACTACAAACACTGACCATATTTAGGAGAAGCCAGGAGATTGGGGACGGGCCAGTCACTCGGCTCAGCAGCCCAACGCGTGGCGCCGAGGGGCCTGGCTGGGCCTCTCGCGCCAGCCTGGCTTCCTCTGGGCCGTGCAAAGCTACGTGCCCCCTTGTGAGGCTCCAAGTTCAAGTCGCAGGAGACAGGACACACTCAACCGCAGAGAATGATACCAGAGTGTGATTTGGTCACCATGAAGACATTCCAAGGTTCCCGGTAAGGGGACTTCAGGACCAAGGCCACGGGCAGCAGCTGCCCGAGCTCACCCGGCTCACGCTCAGACGACATGAAAAATGCTGCCGGGTCAGGCTGCACTTTCCTCGAACTAATCACTAATGAAGTTTGGGGCGAGCTATTTTGAAAGCAGCCCACACAGCACAACCACACATCGTCATCAGCTGCCGTCCTCAAATGCAATTTCATTCATAATTAAATATGAAAAAGCCACCACCTTAAAATAACGCTGGGGTCACAGCTGAATCTCTGGCCTGGACCCATAGGTTCAGGCCTGCTGCCCCCTCAGGATGGCCGCCAGCACTTCCAGGCACACAGCTCCCTCCAGCCCCAGAGGTCACCTGCCAGCCTTCTGCCACACCTTTGCCCAACCTACCTGCCTCCCAAGCGTGCTCCTCCCTCCTTTCTGCCTGCAAGCGCCAGCGGCATCCAACTATCAGCTAGAGCAGACTACTAAGAAGCCTTGGACAGCCCGAGCTGGGAGGGCACGTGGCCAGTCTCTGAATTTCCATGGCCACTGTTCACATAATCCCCGGCAAGGCTGGACATGCACCGCCCCATGCACCGATCTCTTGCCTCTCCAGTGCTACTAGATCCATGTGCTTGTGTCCTGTGTGTCCACCCATTCAACCAGTCACTCATTCATTCAGCACATGCTCACTGAGCACCTACTATGTGCCAGACACCAGAGAAATAACAGTGAGTGGCCAGACCTGGTCCCTGCCCTCCTGAAGGGCACCTCCTATAGAGAATAGGTGAGGAGACACCAATAAACATTCAATCCATCCTTCTAGCCAAACTCTCCATCTCCTGACGTCAGATCCTGCCCTGCCCTGTGCTTGAAACAGGCCATCCGGCCTGGGGTTCAGCGCAGGTCACCTCTGCCCATTTATGGTTCTGTCTCCAAACCTTCTCCCAAGTCTGCATTTAGTGGACTTACTTGGTGAGGACAGTCATCTCTGGAAACTCTAAGCAACTGTCCCTAAATAATCAGAAAGCTGTATGAGTGGGATTTGCACGAACTGGCCCTGTTCTTAATGGTCACTGTACCATCTAGGACTGAGCTGTAGGCAGCATCTTCTGGAAGGGACCCACACAGAACCAGGAGAGAGCAGGAGCCCACAGCCTAAGCCAGCCGGTTAGCTGACAAGCAGAAATATTTCAGAGGCCAGGATGTGAGGGCAGCTGCCCCCAGGAAGACTGCCCAGGCACAAGAGCAGACCAGGGAGCTGTGGTGACACGCAGCCTCTCCAGGCATGCGGGCCAGGGAGGAATGTTCTAGGAGCAGGTGCCAAGGGTACAGGAGGCGCAGGTGCAGCCCAGGTGACCAGACGTCCATGGCATGACTTCAGCAGACACCTGATGCAAGGTGGGCTACACCGAGCAGAGAACTTGGGTGGGTTTCCAGGATCCCTGAGGCTCAGAACTTGAGGGAAGGAAAGGAATGGCTACATTTGTGAGGTCAGACAGGATGCATCCAGGCTGGAGGTGGCACTGTCACAGCAGTTTCTATTATTGCGATAGAAAGAATAACTTATATGCATTTTTTATTTGATTATTCACAGTCTTATTTCAGGGGGGAGGGGAAGGAAACAAAGGCTCCAAGGGGTCAAGTGACATGTCCAAGGTCACACAGCTAACTTTGAGACCACAGCCAGGTTCTGAGGCCAGACCTTAGCACCTGTGCTAAATCATCCACCTGTTCCTTCCCACCTTCCTTGTGTCTTCCTGCTTCTCTCACCTCCTGCCACTTTCAGCCCCACGTGCTCCATGGAGAAGACAAAGCCTAACCTCTGGACAGAGGCTGTGATGGGGAATCGGTCTCCACAACAACGATGAGCAGGCGGAGGCACAGAGGGGAGACAGGCCTCACAGGAAGGGAAGCGCTCATCAGACAAGCACCCAGCCCTGGGCTCAGCGAAATGCTACTGTTCTCCCACCGGGGTCCTTCTCCTTCATCTCAGCAGTAGCAGGTGACACTTGCCTACCACACGGGAATTGGGTTAGAGTCCCCAAGAGAAAGACAGGTTCATTCTTGGGCTCCCTGAGTGCCAGCTGGTGTGCACTTACAAGCGTCTTTCTCCATCTCTCCCAGAGAATCCACAGCTTTGGACCCAATCTGGATGCTCGCTCATCAATACTCAAGCCATCAGAGCCGTGGCTCTCCACGCAAAAGGGAGGGAATGTTCTGGAAGCCCAAGCACTCTCTTTCCATTGGCTGAGCTGTTCCCTGGCTGCCCCCTTGCTCAAGTGCATGGAGCCCTTTTATTGCGGTTGTGGCTCTGTCACCAATCATGTCCATCAATAATCAGCAGATTAGCAGCCTGCTTGTGCAGACACTTCTATTTTCAACCTGAAGGGCGGTTTGGGGGTTTCTTTTAAATTTAACTATCCTCATTAAGGATTCATAGCACACCAAAAGAGTGATTTTTTAAAAAATCATCTTTGCAGAAAAGGAATATCAGCAAAAATAATCACTATTCCAGGCTCAACAATGAGTCCCTAATGAGGACAGCAGTCATCAGTTAAATAAACATATCATTAGGGGGAGAATGGATGTGTCAACACAGACACAGTCCACTAATTTGGGGGGAGGGTTATCTGTGGCTGGCCTTCAGGGGGTCTGGCTGGGGGTGGGGTCGGTGAGACACAGTCACTGGTCATCTTCTGTAGGTAGGACACAAGGTGAGGTTAGGGAGGATCAAAGCTACCAGTGGGTCAACAGCAAGACATGCCGGGGACCAGGCAGACCTAGATTGGTGAGCAGGTTCCACCAGGAAAGGCACAGGGAGGACCAGACCAGGGAGATGAGACACCTCTAACCAGGAGCCTTGAGGCACACTGGTCTTGGGCCCAGACCCTGCCTGGGCACCACCTCCCTGGCAGCACCACGCCTGTGCTTCCTTCAAGCATGGAGTCAGCAGGCCCACAGCTCTCCTAGGCTTCACCAGGGTCCCATAGACACAAAGCAGGGCTCCGGCCAGGGAAGGAGGCCACGTGGGTGACAGCAGCATGCTCTATCCACATGCAGTCAGTGAGGACTCAGGGTCACCTGGACGCAGGCACCAGAGAGCCACATAGGCTGGACCTGCACCCTTGTGGGCCAAACAGGAAGCGGGGAGACGACGCAGAGGCTAAGGTGATGAGGGGTCCCAGAGGAGACATAGCACAGGCAGGGAGCTGGTTTACACAGCGGGCCCAGGGAAGCCTTTCTGCAGAGGGCGATGCTGGGGGGTGGGAAGTAAGCGAGCGTGAGGGCTGGAGGAAGGGGCAGGCGGGTGGGGCAGGGCAGGATGGCTGCAGAGCTGCACACACAACAGCTTGTATGTGACCGGCCCCCAGGGACATCTCTGGAGCCGAGGAATGGAGGCCCAAGGATTCGCTGGTTGGTAGAGAGACGAGCCGATGAGAACGGTGTCAGGGGGCAGCTGCCCTCTCCAGGGAGCTGAAGTCAGCAGGGGAGGGGCAGAGGAGAAGGGGCAGTTTGTCCCTTTTGGAGAGCCATGCCAGAAACGCAACATACCCAGAACTGCTCATGCTGTGGTGTCAGCCACGCTGTGGGGTCGTCAGAGACACGCACAGGGGGAGTCCAGGCCGCAGGAGCTGGTATGGAAGGGCTGGAACCCAAGCCCCTGAGGGTGGAGCACAGGGAGAGGCTTGTCAGGTGTGCAGGATGGGAGAGAAGCCGGGGCTGAGGAGGACGTGGGAAGTGATGGTCATGGTGGACATGTGCGCTTAACAGGGAGGAAAGGCAGGTTTGGGGGGACAGTGAAGAAGCAGAACCAGTAGGCGAGGACCAGCCGTGTGGCCATGGCAGCATGACCAGAAGTGAGCTGGAAGAAAAGGGGGTGAGGAGCAGGAGGCAGAATGGGCTCACAGGAACCCCAAGGCCATGCAGCTGCAGGTGACAAGAGGCCGCGTATGGTTACGAGCAAGATGGCGGCGGCCGAGTGGAAGAAGGGAGCCCTGGTGGTGAGACACCAAGTGAGGGGACCCAGCCTGTGGGCCCTGTGACCTTGACGTGCTCAGTCAAGGATGTCGGCCACAAACCTGCAGGGACGCAGTTAAACACCCCCGGGGAAACAGAGCTTCCGGGGAGCAGAGACATGAATCACTGCCTCCCTCAGCCAGCCTCACTCACCTGACAGGGAAATCCGATGGAAAATAAGCGTTATTGTAACAGGGACAGAAGAGACCGAAGATTTGTGGTATTCGGGAATTATCTAATAAGCAATGGCAATCTGTCACCAGAGAGACAATACTCTTTTATTTACTTGTGTCGATAGCTCGGTGCCTGGTTTTCCCAGTCCATCACTGGGGCTGCGGTGGGGGCGGCGCTCCTGATTCCTGAATGGACCGTACAGCAGAGGGTGCGGTGATGGGGGGGGGGGGCTGTGCCTCCATCAAGGCCATCGCTGGCCCTCAGGCCAAACCCTGCCCAGGGGGTCTCTGAGAGAGCCTCCTCTTCAGCATTTGGAAATTCCTGGCCATCTGCTTCCACCCTGAAAGAACACAGTGGCTGTGTCCTGAGGGACTGGGATGGGGAGCAAGGCCGGGTTCCACCGACAGGCCTTAGAGAGCCCAGCTAGCAGCATGGGGAAGCCCTGGACTCCCCAGCTGCAAAAGGGGCCCAGAGTGGCAGAACACTTTTCTGAATCCCATTGGTTTTAGCAAGGCCTTGAACAAGGCTCCCCGACACCCAGCTCCAACATCGAGAGTCCTCTGCATCCTTTCCAAGTCTCCCCAAGCCTAGAAAATGACAAGGCCCTGTTCTCATGGAGCAAAGGCAGACGCAAGACTAGTATGTCCACCAACCTGTGCTCACAAGACCCAGCAGGCCAGGCAAGAAACTAAACCCTCAAGACTGGATCTCTGACCTTTCCCACCACCTCTGCCCAAAATGACCGCCTCCCCTCCCCCCCCCAGTTTATTTCCACATAGCACTACTGACCACAGACATACACATGACCAGAGAGAGGACAGTTAATATCTAACATGTGGGCACCCAGTGCCTGCTGGCATGATGCTAAGGGATGCAGGCACAACGCGATACTGACCCAACTCGGAGAAGAGTGTGGTGAAGCCCTTCCTGGTGGGTAGGCCTGTAACAGAGCCTGGAGACAATCATTGAGTGCCTCCTGCAAACTGGGCATGGTATTGAGTGGCACCTCACTAAGTCATGAGCTTATCAAATATCGGCAAAAACATATGACTTTGCAATATTGCAGCCTGTTGTGTTGTGCTCGATCAATCTTTTTTGAAAATCGAGTCGAGCAGTTCAATCATCCCCAAATCAATGTTGATTTTTCTTCAGAAATCTGTTTGAGAAAGTATCTCCTAGAAGCGACGACCCAGTGAGGTAAGTTCAGCCCCAGAACAAAACATCCTGCCACAGTCATAGATCTCCATTTAAAAAAAAAAATTGCACATTGAAATAGACATAAGGACATCATGACCCACAGGATGGACACCAACACCAAACGGCATGGCGGACACAGCCAGGAAGGGGAGTGTGCACCCTTAGCTGTCTCTGCCAGGCCCTCCGAGGCCCACCCCAGAGCCAGCTCAGCGAGCAGCTTTAAGGCTGGTGAATGAGGTGCACTCTCAGATGTCGTTTAATTACTGCTCTTACCAACACTGCATTGTACCAGTCAGGCCCGCTGTACAAAAGAGATCTCCATGAATATCACTCCCGCCCAGGCTTTGTCTACAAGGAGATAGTCTGTTCAACAGGCTTGACATAAGAGTCTTCTCCATCTCCCACCCCACCCCCAAGATTACAGCTGGCTCTGTTCTTGCTGGGAGGGTAGAGCAGGCCTAGGATTACGAGCATGCCCAGCCGAGAATATGCTTTCAGCGAGCAGGGCCACATTCCTCGGCTGCAAGGCCCTGGGAGCTGCCAGCCGGGGCACTCCCAGGCGGCTCAGTGCACCTCCGCTCTGCTGACTGAAGGTGTTGAGCACTCAGGTGTGACTCAGCACAGGTGTGAGCCGGGAGGTCCAAGATGGATCCTGACCCAGGTTCTGACCCTAAGGAGCCTCTCACACAAGGCTGCTGGTCTTCTAGATAACCTCACTGATTTAACAAACCTGCGACTGGTTCCATGGTCAATGCATCCCTTTCTACGACCTCATTTCACTCCTCCCTCTGATGGTTCTTCATCATAAAAACTACCAAACTAGATCCAAAGTATACCAGATACCTGCCTTGCTGGCTTCCAGAAAGTCGGGAAAGTCCACAAGGCCTCCCTCCCCAGCTATGATCAGGCAACAATTTTTCCAGAGGAAAGTGGGCCTGTCCTCTCCAGGGCATATCGGGCTCAGCAACCATCTCCCTCTTCAGGGTGGAAGCACCAGCGCAGACCTTTGTCTGAAGCTCACATGTGGTATGAATAAGGAGTTGCATCACAAAATGATTCCAACAGAGCTTGGGTGACCAGTTGAGGCTGCATGGACAGCCCCCAACACGCAGTTCCACTTACTGAGAGAGGGTTATGAAGGCCCAGTGATCCATCGCCGAGAATTACAGAGAGCTCGAGTGCAGGGCAGGGGCATAAAGACCCTCCTGCGAGCACATGAACTGGCCTCTTTGGGGGCTGCAGAGAGGGGCATGAGCCCCCCAAGCAAGGCCTCTCTCCAGCTCAGCCTGTTTCCCAAGCCTTCTCTGTCCACCCCTCTAGGCAAGGCATGTCAGTCACTGGGGCCCAAGAAGCCTCTCCAAGCCCCATGGGGCCCCACAGAGCTGGGCACACAGAGGCAGCCACTTGCCCACTGAGAGGCCAATCTCAGAGCCGTGGGTCCCTATTCATGTCACACAGACCAACCCCTCTGCTTCAGGCATTCCCAGACTGGGGCACTTGCCACATACTGATATGTCCCCAGTCCACAAGCAAGCGCCACGGCCACCCTCCCCCAGAGAGGAGACAGGACGCTGGTCTGGTTGCACGAGCAGAGGTGGCCCCAGCCAGCCCCACACTCCCACTACTGACCACTGCACTGGTCATGCTTCCATGACTGCACAGACTCCTGCTAAGGAAGGTCACTGGGTAACAGAAACCTGTCCCTACCTTTAGACGTCATCATGACCCCCAATTCTGCCCATCAGGGCAGAGACATGCCACCCAGCATGTAGCAATTCACAGCTCATGCCGCACATGCAGTGGGGCAGGAGGCTGGGTGACAGAGGGTGTGAGAGCTTGGGGTGTGGACAAGGGGAAACAAGCTCATCTCACCACAGGGGCTTATACCCTTGCACAGTGATACCTGAGGCCCACCCCCCCCCAACCAGGGGCATGCGGTACCACATGCAAGGCCGACTTCCAAACAAAGCCTGCTGAGAAGGTGGGGGAGAGATGGCGGCATGCAAATGTCATGTGATTTTTGTCACTGATCTTTTAACATGCATAGTCGGGTTCATGTGTCTCCAATTCAAAATCCAAAATTGAAGACTTATGTGGAGATAATTATAAGTGAAAATCAAACCCAGGCCTGGAAAACACCCCACTTTCCTCATAAAATAACTGCACGCCGAGAAGAGCCTGGAATCCCAGAGGGAGCCAGGATGTGCTGGCTGTGCTGGCTGGGGTGGGAGTTAGGCCTGAGGACAGGCCGGGCCTGCCCCACTGCACCCAGAGCTAGAGGGAGACACGGGATCTGGGGTTCACGCACGAGCTCTGGGGTTCACGCCCACCCTCCAAAGAAGCCAGTGGGACACTGAATGTGCATGAGGGAAAATTGCTTTGAAGAATAATCTTCCAGGGCCGGGCACGGTGGTACATGCCTGTAAGTGGCAGCCTAGGAAGCCACGGCCAGGACCAAGGATAACGGTTCGAGTCCCACTGGGGGCACATAGTGAGACCTAGTCCCCAAAAAATAGCTGGTCCTGGTGGCGTGTGCCTGTAATCCCAGCTACCTGGGAAGCTGAGGCTGGGGATTGCTTGAGTCTGTGGTACCCTGGGCAATGTGAGCCTGTGATTCCACGGGCAAAAATAACAAGACGTGGTCTCAAAAAGAAAAAAACAAAGAATAATTTGGCTTGCAAGCAAGCTTGGCCTGGACAGGTAATCTGAGAAGCCCCCCTCGGCAGTCCCCAGACACAGCTGCCAGTGCCCTGCAGGGAAGCATAGACACCACCCTGGGTCCTTCTCACAAAGTGACCAATGGCCAAATCGGAGGGGACTCCCCAGAAGCCAGAGGGCCACGCCAGACTGCCAAGAGAAGACTTTCTTGCTATAAGTAAAAGGAGAAGTCACTGGTTCAGAGCTCCCCAACCTCAACTTTCAGGCCCAAATCAAAGACTCCACCCCCTTCTCCCCATGTTCCTGAGGCCTCTGGAGCCCCTGGCCCCCTGAGTTAATGCAATAGACACCCCCAGGACTGGGAGAGCCACTCACACCCGCTGCCCTCCTCACCCAGCCTCTCGCAGTGGCTGCTCCTGCTCAGCCTCGCCTGCTTGCCTAGAGCATGGCACCAGGTCACCAGCTGACCCCAGCGCTATTAAATCTTTTTAAAGTTTAATCTTCGGGGATTTGGGCTGTAAATAAAGAACACTCCACATGTGAAAAATAAACTTACACTCATGACTTCATGCGTGACCCCAAGTTCAATTTCTGTTTGTGATTTAGCAGCGGGGAGACAAGGTATGTGGCGTGCACTTGGCAGGCATGCTGCACCCACCAAGCACAACCATGGACACACAGCCCCTTATCTGCAGTGAGGACAAGCAACACCCGACAGTTGCAGGCAGCAGGTGGGGCGGCCAGGTAGCCTGATGCCCGTGACCACTGGTCAGCTCACTCCCAGGCACGCTTGGAGGCTGTTCTAGTCGGACATCTGAGCTGGGCTATCACTAGAGTTTGATTCAGGGCCATACTGGCACCCAGGCCACCATTCACAGTGTTGGGCTCATGGGCAATGTCTAAAGTTGCACATCTAAGGCTGGGTTTATTCACCCCAGATCATGGCATTGCTTTGTGGCAGGAGAAGTGAGGGGAGGGGACTAGTTAGCCCCATGGAGGGATAGGTGGGATTTGAACCGAGGGGACCTCCCGGAGTCAGAAGGTGCCAACCACTGTACTCAAAGCACCCTCTCTACAGCCCTGGCCCTTCCAAAGTGCTTCAGTGCAAAGTCTTTCTGGAGCTCCAGCACCCCAACCAAACAGATTTAAGCACCCCCACTTTCCATTTTATGGATGGAGAAACAGCTCAACGTAGCTCCTCAGCCAGTGAACACATCTGGTGCTGACAAACTTGCACTCAACAAGGTGGCCTCACACAGGCTACTTCTCCTGGATTTCAATACCCAGCTGAGATGGCCAGGCTGACCGTGAGACTTGGCCTCCAGGGGAAACTGGGAGGCCACATCCTAACCACCTCTATCTAGAGTTATTGGTGGCAAAGAATGAAGAAGAGAAAAGCGGCAGTCAAGCATACACCTTGGGCTGGGCCACTGCAGGCACCAGGCCACATCAACTACTCTTCTCTGCAGAGAAAGAGCACATGAATCCCAACACCAGGAAAAATGTCTCTGGGCACTGACAGCAGAAAACAACTGTGTGTGGACCAAGGTTCTGGTCTGGATGGATCTATCTAAGAGAGCCCAGATAGTGTACCACTGCACGCTCTATGACACCAGACAATTTTCCCTCCCTGGGCTTTTCCTCGTGACCCACAAAAGGTCTATCAGGTACCATATGGAACTATTACTCACTACTAACATCAGGATGAAGCAACTTGTCATCCTTCAGAAAGGACTGGGCGAAGAGAAGGCATTTTACGCAAAATGACACATATGTAAATGGTGAGAGGGTCTGACTTGATTGAGAGAGGTGTAGTCAGAAGCGAATGCCCACCTAGTATAATTGTTAGGGATCCCCTTGCCTGAATCTTCCCCTAGAATACAAGGGCAGGAACCATGACATTCATCAATTTGTTCAAGACAGTGGATAGGCGAGTGGGTGGGTAGGTGGGTAGCTGACTGGATGGGTAGTAGGATGGGTGAAGGTAAATGGGTAAATGGGTGGATTGGTTAGTGAGTTAGTAAGTAAAGGGACATAGGAACATACAGAAGGATGGAAAGATGGTGGATAGATAGTGAGACAGCAGTGGATGGACAGAAATCAAGAGGTACAAAGGGAGATACAGATGGCAGTGGGTGGAACAATGGAGGGAGGGATGGTTTGTAAGATTGAGCAAAACAGGGAAAAAGAACTCCTCCAAGGAAAGATGAGCACTTAAGAACCAGAAATGTCACTTCCAGCCCAGACCCTCTTGGCACCCCAACCATGGAAGGGAAGACAACCACCCAATGCTTGCCTTCTTTCTCTTTCTACTCAACCCATAAGCCTTGCAACCCTAGAACCAATTCATTACAAAGCCCCCAGTCAAGTCCTGATCAAGATAGTATGTTTATTTTTTAAACAGGAATGAATTATTCAGCACTTCTAAATCTAGAACACATCAAATCTAAAACAACACACACTGTGCTTTTTCTCCTCTGCTTACACTTAGGAATATTCTGTAATTTCCTTAAAAGAATAAAATTATTGATTGTGGGTGAATTAGCAACTCAAGAAAGATCCAGATGCAAATGGGAGGTGAGAGGACTAGAATTAAGTGCCTGGGGAGGGGCGCCTGTATGGAGGCCAGAGGAGGAGAGGAAGGGGCGAGGAGGTAGGGTGGACCGGGGGAAGAGCAGACACTGGTGCCATGTTGGAGCTGAAGGGAGAGAATCCTCTCCCATCTGGCCCCACATCAGAAAGCATTTGAGGAGCAGCTTCTAAAGGCTACGTTCAACCCAACAACAAGTCCAGGACCCCCCTTTGGAGCTTCTGGGCTTCTGCGAAGTGGTCTGGCTTGTCAGGAATATCATAGAGAGCTGGTCTTGGACCCAAGGCCAGGAGCTTCCAGGACCCATGAGTGACTCCTCCAGGCAAGGAGACCAGAGGGCTTGTCAGACCTAGCACACTGCAGACTTCCTGTGAGGGACCAGGATGTTCTGAAGGCTTTCCCCACAAGCATGATCTGGATCCCCCAGGATGCCACTTGAGGTGAGAAGAGCCAGATCAGAGTGGCTGGACCCCTGCCCTTCAGCCAGCAACCAGTGCTTTGTCCCCTGCCCTGAGGGTATGCAGGCACCATTTGGCATTTGAGAGTCCCCCCATCCCAAGGAGGGTCAAGGGGCTCTGCTTGTTGGGGGGAGGGAAATATGCTCTGCATATGGCAGAGCAGTGGGAGGCTTTCCCAGATGTGGGCAACAAGGCTCCACAACCTAGTATGGGCCCCCAAAACATCACTTCGCCCACAAAGCACCAATTAGCAGGAATAAGAAGGGGATTTCAAGAGAAGTGTGTTCCTTATGAGGACTGGCTCGCCTCCTGTGGACTTGGCCAAGGGCCAGAGCTTCAAGGGATCCCCAGAAGCAAGCGTGGGCAACCTGCGGCCCCCGCCCCACAATCTGAAAAGCTCCTAAGACAGCAAGAAAGAGCCCCACAAGCACAGAAATCTGTGACAACAAGCAGAAGGGAGAGCATACCCGCCAGGCCAGCCATGTCCCCTCTGGGAACCTGCCCTCAGGAACTAAACTCAGGGAACTAAATAAAATTCAGGGGAAAGACCCTTTCTGGACAAAGCTGGTCAGCACTGTATCTTTATATCCGGGAACTACTCTAAGTAACTTGAATGCGGAAATAAAGGAGCCGTGACGTGAGCAGAGCCGCTCACAGGAAGCAACAGCTCGTCAGAACCATGGAGACATACTACAAGGGGATTCAGCAAAATGCAAATTCTGGGATGCCAGGAAAAGGGCTGGAGAAGATGGGCACAATGATCACGATCACAGGCAGTGAAACACACCCACCGATGCGCAAGGGGAGTCTCGGCCACAGGTGCCCTGGGGCTCTTTGCCTCGCCCTCTGTTCCCTACGCTTGGGGGTCAGGGGAAGATCCCCTTTGTAAGTTACATGCCCCTGGGGTCGATTGAAACTACAAGTGAAGCCTCTCACCACTGGGGAAGACAGGAGCTCAGGCAAGGAGGTGAGGCTGGAGAAGGGGGGTTTGCAGAAGAGAATGAGAGTAGTAGTGAAACCAGCAGGCACGCGGGATGGGACTCGGGCGCATGGCTGGGTGGGTTTCCTGCTCTCACACCTGACCTAGCTGGGCACAACCTCGGAGCAGAGCCCCCAGGAGGGTCCACACCGGCGAGCGAATGGCGGGAGGCAAGTGTCTGCATCCCTGGAAAGAAGCCCAGGACCGCGCACGCCATAGACAATGGTGAGTGAATTAAGGAACAGAAATGCACTTCTGTCTTCAGTGACTTGCCCGCGCACAGCAGGCTGCAACGTTGCGTGCAGCTTGAATTACAGGGCCCAATTCTGCTGGGGCACACGTCAAGGAGTGACCTGAAGGCTGTTTCATGTAGGAAGTTAACCTGGCGATCACTGGGAAACCGGGGGGGGGGGGGGCGGGGGGGGGCTTTTATTCTTCCCTAGGCCCCAGTTTCCCCAATCTTGAGCAGGATCCACATCATTCCTTCTGGGAGGCCCCCAGAGATGCCCCGCAGACACCTGGCCACACCTGCCTCCGCCTCTCCCCCACCCCTCCCTCTGGAGGGCTCTGAGCCCCAAGGTGCTTTACGAACCTCAAGATGCTGTATGCTTTTGACTGGGAACCAGGGGATACAGGAGCGTCAGTGGCAATAGTACGGTTTGCACAGAAGAGCATTACACAATTTCTCTGAGACCAAACACATTCCTATGAATAGAGCCCAGAGACAGGTTAAAACTGACAAGCACGAGTCCATTATATTTCTATTTACAATTGAGAAGCCACTCACTCAGCTTCATCCAAAGCTGAAACAAGGTCAAGAGTCCTGCGTGTTCTCTAAATTTAGGAAAAAATAAACTACAGTGGCCATCAAAACATGGGTAATCTTTAGGAAGAGACTTCTGGTGTTGAATTGATGTGATTTTTTTTTCTTTTTTTTACTATCACCATTCCTTTTCTTTCAAGTCAGCACCTAACACTGGACTCCACTTCATCAAGGTTGGTGGAACGTTTGGAAGGGAACAGACATCAGGACATCTGAATCGACAGTGGCGCTGATGGGAGCCAGTCATCTCTTTGCTGCCTGAGCAAAAGGATGAAAAATAATCCAGACTGGATACGGTCACACAAGATTTACCGAAACACTGATGGCTGTCGCAAGTAAGAGCACGCTGAGCTATCTCTATCTTTTTCTTGCCCGAAACATCACTAAGGGCAGTGATAGTGTTATTTTTTTTAATTTATGAGAAATTCAATTGCCAAGGGAAAGGTCTCCATACTTCCAAACCCTCAAATAATCACACAAATACAGCTGATGATATTGATTAATGTTTATTAGCTTGTTCCAAATATACTTGCATCTTAGTCAACTCTGCCATTTAATAATTTTGCTAAATCTCAAAAATGGAGATGCAATCTTGCCTTTAAGAAGGCAGCCCTGCTAGTTATTTACAGATTGTAACATTTACATAAGAGTTTGGTTTAACAAGAGATATAAATATAGATAAAACCCTTAGGACTTCATTCTTTAAACTGCCCTCTAAAACTCTGCCCTGCAATTTGCAAACTGAATTTCGTGCAGACTATTCTTGGAAGCCTTTGTGAATTAGGGAGAACTAACTCAAAGCAAGGGCTGGCTAATCACAATTTTGCAAATTGTACGTAGCAATCATCCTCACATTGTGAAATTCAGATCTATAAAATGCTGATGTTTTAAAGTTGAAAAATAAATTAGCTCACTAGAACTATTTCACAAAAAAAAAAATTTCTGTCTGAGGCTTTACAACGAAATGATTTGTTTTAAAAAATTAAAAGATAGTCAGATTGGTAGCAAATAATAAATAAAGGCGAACCACATGGCAGCATTTCCCTACCACCATCTCCCTAAGAGGGAGAGCGTTCCTGCCAGCATCCCCAACTTCAAGGCACCGCCTATAAATACTCACCTGCCTATCGCCTGCAGATTCCAAAACTCCCCAGAATCCACTGGTGGTAGAGCTGGGGCTTCTATTTTAAATGCCTCTCATGTATTTGCCAACTATCAGGAAGACACTGTCAGACAGGGAAGGGATTAGTCGACATATTATCTTTGATATGTCACCCATGCTCTTGCTAAAGCAGATTCACATCTGTCCAGGCCAGAAGTTAGCAGTTAGCACTGGTTTATTTGATAAAATCAATGCCACTAGGGCTACATAAACTATAATAATACTGAATATACAGGAAAATAGGGTGCTCCTTGAGGTATGCTCAGTCCAGTGTGTCTGAAAATGTCACTCTGGTGAAAGCTGGCATCCACAGGAGAGCTGGCACTACTTACAATAGCTGGGACATGGGATCAGCCCAAATGCCCCAAAACAGATGAATGGGTCAGGAAGTTGTGGTATATACACACAGTGGAATATTACTCAGTCATCAAAACCAAGAAATATAAGGCATTTGTGATAACATGGATGGACCTAGAAGGAATCAAGTTAGCAGAAATAAGCCAGAAAGAAAAAGAGAAATGCTGGATGAGCTCACCTATATATGAGATATAGGAAAAGCAAACAAACAAAAGAACAAGGAAAACTTAAAACTGTCAGCAAAACTGAAGCATAGAGCAAGGGGGTGGGGTGCAAAGTCAGGGCACAACAGATTAAGATGATGGGTCAGGGGTGACAAGGTGGTGGGAGAACCTCAGGGTAGACAATAACAAAAATGTGTGTGTGCAACCAATTAAAATAAATAAATAAATCAAAACAAAGGGGAGCTGGCTTTCCCCACAAAGAACACACACAAGGAGCAGGGCTTTGGCTTATTCAAAGGGAACAATCATCACCCTAGGAGGTGAGGTGTATGACCATGCACATGTGGACCTATGTACATGTGCACATGTGTGCACATGTGGACCTATGTGTGCACATGTGGACCTATGTACATGCATGTGAGCACACAGTGCGGACATGCATGCACACACATAGTGATTACTTCTATCGCCTGAGGATCCTGGACTGCAGCCTACAAGCAGGTGACCTCAAAGGTTCAAGCTCCTGAAATCCTGTTTTCTCAAACGCCAAGGTCTCTCCATGCCCTTGGCTCTGGTGGAGTTTTGTGATATTTAGAATGGCTTGAAATAAGCCCAATTTTTAACACTCTAATTCCATCGCATCTGCCCACCAGAACTATGGCTTGCATCATTTCATTGGCTCTTTGCAGACGTACGTCTGGCTTGCTTCGTTCCTTCCCTCTTCTTGGATATCACCCCAGGCAGAAGAAAAAGAACTGATGTCTAATCTGATTGTGAGCCCATCTCCGTGAATCCTGAGCCCCTCAGATTGCACGGCGAGCTCCGGGAGCTCTGTGAGCACACAGTGGAAATGCATGGTGACGCACGGGCCCCCACAACTCAGGGGTCCTGGGGTCACGGGCCGGATGGAGCAGGTGTTTCATTGCGTAAGGATGTCCACCATGGCCTTGGGAAGAGTAGGCTTGCGTGCCGACACACAGCCGCCTGCCTGGCCCCACGCGTCCCTGTGGAGATGGGGAACACCAGCCCCCCACACGGTGCAGCCGCCTCAGCCTCAAGCTTAGGCATTTTCTGTTACATTGCTTCTAGCAAGCAAATATTTATATTAGTAAATACCATCAAGATATGATCTGCATTCAAGTGTTTTCTATAGGTAGCTGTTAGAAACAAGAAGAGAAATTGCTGCCTAAGTGGTGAAGAGGGAAAACACGATGTGTGGGCGTCTAAGAATCGATGAAATGCCTTCAAATGTTACCTGGCTGCTCTTAATTCCGGATGTTGACTCAACATTCAATTACAAGGGGAAAACCCCAAGATGACAGTCACAGGTCCTTGAACCGCACCTCGGGTTCCAAGGGGAGTGACCGGCACCTCTCCTAAGGGTTGGCCCAAGACCCATGGGCAGCGGCCCCTGAGGAGCCTGGGTGCTTGGTCTCCCAGGTCAGGAGTCCCAGTGGGACAAGGTTGCTTGGGCCACTGCACTTCCAGCCAGGCTGTCCCCACATTTGGACACATGGGCCCAGAAGCAGGACCCTGGTTGGGGGGGGTCTTGAAGAGAAGGTCACTTGGCAGCAGAGCGATCGGTGTGGGTGTCAGGAGAATGGAGCCTCTCTGCTCCTCAGAACAGGTCAAATCAGAATAACGATGACAGAGTTCTAGGATGGAAGGGAACCAGGACCCCTCAGAGGACATGGCTGTGTGTGCCGGCTGCCTTCACTGGGGGGCGGTTGGGGTTATTTTTCACATGAGTGTTTTACTCTACGTTTTCAAATTAAGTTTTGCACTGTGTGCTCTCGGAGCTGGGCACCCGACAGACGACAAGGGCAAACCTCCACGACAGGCAGCATGAAGCCTCACCCACAGCCATCTCCTCCAGTCTGGCCTTTGCCCCCAAAGCATGCTCTATATCCTCTGAGCAGATCCAGGGTCCCCCAGCTGCAGCTAGACTCAGAGGATCACTTCCTCCATATCAGGGAAGAGCGAGGATGCTGGTCTCCCACCTGGACCAAGGGGAGTCACAGTGAGAGGTATACCACACGGGACCCAGAGGCCCAACAGGTCCAGAAAAATAAACAATGTGCTTTTTAGCTTTATGCAGAACCCAGCCCGACAACCATCTCTGGCCCTTCTCAGCTTCTTCGACACACCTCCCAGATGCCTCTGCGGCATGAGGAATAAGGATCCTCAAAGCTCACCCCCACCTCCCAACTCACCCATCCCCAGCAAGTGGTGGCCATTGTCTTCCCTAAGCCTTGAGGCTGATTATTTCCTTCCCTTGCCCTAAAGCAGTCCAAGAAAATATTTAGAACATGTGCAGTGAAAGGTTAATGCCCCACAGATGTAAATAACACTTCCAAAATCAATGGCAAAAAAAGTAGAAAAATGTAATAAATATTAACAAGTGACTTAGAGAAGAAATGAGAGAGACCAGTCCTTATAGGTAAGGGTAGAGCATGCCTACTGAAGGAAATACCACCCAAGGGTGCCAGTCTTCATTGTTTATTTGTTAATCAAAAGGGCAAAAATAACCAGAACTGGTGAGCTTGGAGAAATGAGTTCCATGTATACATTATCAGTAGACATGTGTGGACTGGAAAGGTATATATAGCATGACTTTGAAGGACAATTTTCTGGGGTTTATCTAAAATTAAATACAGGTATCTCATCACCCAGCAATACTATGGCTAGAAATTTTTCTTAAAGAAATATGCAAACTTGTTCATATGTTTACCATGTTCACTCCTGCAATGTAGGTATATAATGTAGACAGGGAAAATGAAAATTGCCTGAATAGCCATCAATTGGTATCAGGTTACATAAATGCAAACATGACATAGTAGAGAGAAACATACAGAAGTTAAGAAATGTGTGCTCTTTCTTTGTAGTTGATGTTTTGCACTAAGACAATAGTGTTTGTTAAAAAATATATAAGCAAGTCTCATACAATCTAAGATATAGGATGACCCAATTATATATCAGGAAATATGTATGTGTGATATTATTTACTTACGTGAGTGTTCACTATATACAGCTATATATCTGTATATCTATCTGCAGCTATATACATATATATATGCATATATAAACACATAATCTAAACATAAATCTGACAGAAAATGTCATAGCAGTTTTCCTCCAGAGAAGGGCAAAGGATTGGGGAGTGGAATGAAAGGGGATTTGGGATTTCACATTACATACTTCTACACTATTTGAATCTTGATGCTGAACACACAGGGGGTTTTGCAAGCAGATCAACAACACTAATGCACAAACTCTTCAGGCTGCCCTAGGATCTTCCAGGACAAAGGTCAGACCCTTCACTGGCACATCCCATCAAATCAGGTGTGGTTCTTAGGGATATAAAGAACAGGTCACACCTTACCCTGGTTTGTGCCCTTCCCCCCACACTTGCTTATAAAAATCACCCTTCAAGCCCACCTCCTCCACGAAGCCTTCCCTGACTACTTTGGTTCACAGCAACCCTATCCTTGTTCACCTTGTTCTCCGCAGCATCACTTACCATGTTTTAGGAACTGTATGACCCATCACTAACTGCCCGAGGGAGACTCACACTGGACCATCCACTCTCCAGTGATGAGCCAGCTCTCAACCTTACCCTTCAATACATATTTGGTGCATATCCACTTTGTACTGAGTAAGACTCTAGGTGATGAAAATAGAGCAAGGAACAAAAGGCACCTCAAGGAGCTATAAAGTGGTAAAGGAACAAACAGTTAATAAGAGGAAGTAGATAAAAGGGCCAAGAAGCTATGAGCTAGGACTAGAAACCAGAAAACAGCAGGACGAGTACTGGGTGGCAAAAAGACCTCATGAAGGGGCACCCTTGGACTGAGGCCTGCAGTAAGGAGCCAGGCAAGGAGCTGGTAGGGAGGATTGGCAGGTGGCTTTGTCTCCCTTCCTTCCTGGTGCTGTGACCCAAACAGGCATACTGCAGAAGAACCAGAACCATCTGGACCAAGACACAAGCCAACGACTCAACCCAGCCAACAGTGGCTCCACGCAGAGAGAGGAGAGGCTGTGGGCATGGTTGGGCATGCAGGATGCCCAGCTCCTCCCTCCCCCTTGCTCATAACTCCAAACATAGTCCTGTCTTCAGAATGAGCAAAGGCCATGCCAACTCCCTGACGCCCTGGCCCATTTCCAGGTGACAGGGAGGGCACGAGAGAGATGATGGCCTTCCAGGGCCCAGCAAGCTGCATTGGCACCCTCTGCACAGGTCCAGAACTGCTTAGGTCAAAATTCTGCACCCACCCAACACTGGAGCTCTACCTCCCAGAGCCCCCAGTGGGACTGGACCCGTAACCTCTCAGGCTGGTGGCATGGCTGTTTCCTGAAGGACAGGAAGTGAGCAGGGAGGGCCACAAAGTGGAGAGGCCTTGGAAACTGGGCCCCTCAAGGTGGCTGTCCTGGCAGGAGGCACCTGTGAGCACAGCTGCAGCCAATATACCACAGCGCTGTTCCTGCAAACTGACACCTCCTGGACAGGGCACCAGGATCCATAGCTGTGTGGGGTCTCGTGAACACCTGAGCCACGTCAAGCCTCACCCAGTCCCCACGCTGCACGCCAGAGTGTGTGGTCCTTGGTCCATTCCGACCTGCAGGGCACTGCCTCCCTCGGGGACATATCGGGACACAGCAGCCCAGGCCACTGCCCCTCCACAGAGGACAGGGCCTTCACTGCTTTGTCCTCCGCACAGGCATTTGCAGACTGAGGAGGCAATGTGCAGCCTGTGCTAAGCCTGTAGCAAGGCAGGGTCGCCCCAACTGAGAGGACAGGAGCCAATGACAGGTCTGTATTTCCACCAGAGCATGGGGCAGTCACCACGGGCATGGCTAGGCCCACCTGGGGCTTCCTCACACTCACACTTGGTCTCATACAGGCACTCCTCATCCTACTGAGCTCCACAGATACTGTCCTTCAAAGCCAGGATCTGTGGCCACCCTGCACCTTGCAATAGCTCAGAAGAAGACTGGTACTTCTCTGCACTATCTTAACTGCCATGGTCTGGAACCGAACCATGTAAGAAGCCTCTAAGTCAGGAGACTCAAATTTCACCTACTTGTTTTTCCTAAAAGGGGAGCCCAGCTTTGCTCAGGATGGGAAGCAGGGCCCAGGAGTCAGAGTTCCAAGGCCAACAACAGCATGGATCCAAGGACCCTCAAAAGGACAGAAGTACTGGACCCTGCTGCCTGGACACACGGCCCACACTGGTCCCACAGCCAACGAACAGGTCCTGGCTCTGGAAGTTCCAGAGAGGCTGCGGGGTAAGGGTGAGGGTGAGGGGTCACAGAGAAGTGTCTAGAATGTCGGGAAAAGACAGGGCCACCCACTAAGTGTGAGCAATGGGCATTTTCTTCCTGTCTTCTGGGAAACAGAGTTAGAGGATTGAACTGAGATTCCAACCCGACAGCAGGAAATGGAGGGAGGGAGACAGGCAGGAGCTCTGAGCAGAGGTCAGTCACCCACTGAATTTCCTTGGGGTCCCTTTCATCTGCCTGGAGTTATTGAGCATCAGCAGGAGGCCCAGGTGAGCTGACCAGACATATAACAACACCTGGAAGCCGCCCGCTAGGTGCTCTGGGCCCCAAGGCCACCTGGCCTCCATCCAAACTCATGAACCATAGAAGCTGTAGGCCCCACAAGCCTGGGGGATCTGGGCCTGCCAGGGCCCCGTCCCCTGCAGAGCAGCTCTGAGACCCACAGCAGACACTTGACACATACTGCTACCTGGCTTACTTCCAGGGGATCTGAAGGACTCTGGCCTTTTCCTCTGATCAGGAGAACGCTCTGGAAATGAAGTCATGATGGTCCCTGGAGACTGGACTGGAGAAACCCCGTGGTCCACAGGGAAGGCAGAAAAGGGCAGCTCCACGAAGGAGGAGCTGAGGGGCTTCACCAGGACACTGGGGGGTGAGGGGTAGCAGGGCGGTCTGGTCCTCTGGAGGGGGTGCCCAGTGGGCCTGCTCCAAACACCCCGGGCCACACGGCGGGGCCATGTCCCTGTCACCAGGAGCAGCAGGTTCGTGTGTCCCTTCATGCGGATTTCTCACACCCCGCGTGCCCACTCAGGTGATCAAGGGCGAACCACGGGCAGAGAAACACTTTCTACATTTCTCCGT
>PVHY01009789.1:45000-54673 GCA_004024945.1 Uropsilus gracilis
GATCCCAGCTAAAAGGATTCATGCCTTTAGAATTCTGGGCATATATATTATTTTTCTGTCGGTTCTCTCAACTTCTCTCAATTACTGATGTTCTCTACGTAATGAATTTTCTGGGGTTTGATGTGTGATTATGGCTATATTTTTATCTATATGTTTTGTGGTTCTTGTACTTAAGCTTTTTGCTCACAAATCCTTTATTAAAAGTACTAAATTGTAAAAAGCACATTCATATTTCATTCAGTGTTCCATACAGAAATGTGAGTTTTTGCAGCAAACACAGCTGCATAGAGAGAGTTACCATAAAATAGCACCCTAGACTATAGATCTCTGCACTTTGAACATTTCAGCTCAGAAGTAACTTCACTGCAACCAAGTCTGCCAGAACACTTCCATCTTCTTCCAACAGGAAGGCCTAACCGCCTCTGCGATTTTCCAAATCGAAATCACCAGGTGAAAATGTGCTTGTGCAATCTTCGGTGCAGACCAAAGCAAACCCGCAGACGTTCCAAGATCACACCCCCGACACCCAGGCCCTGACAGCTCTGTCGCCCCAGCCACACATCAGCCTCACAAACCCCCGGCCTGCACGTCCATTTTGATTTTCATCTTTCCATCTTAACTCGGTGCAACAGGCAGAGCCAAGAGAAGAATCTCACTGTGGGGAGAATGACATGGAGCTGAGAGACGGATGACAGTGATAAGGCCCTGATGGGTCCTGGGGGGTCACAAGACAGTGACTCAAGAGGAGAAAAGAGAGAAACTCAAGCTGAAGCGCCACCGGACAACACAAACCTCCCCACAGCGGAGGCCTCTTAGGGACACAGATGCTGGCCTGGTCAGCCAGCAAGTCACTGACCTGTGGGGGAAAGGAGCTGGAACGCAAACTGCCAATAGGACCAAACAATTACTCAACACATAGATTTCATGAGCAAATGAATCAATGGGTGAATGATGTGAACATTTGTCAGTTGCCGTCAGCATAATAAATGAGTCTGATATTAGAAGTCGGGTGGGAGAGAATCGGATGTGACCCTTTATCAGATCAATCTGTCAATATGTTAAAAGGACCTACTCTGTGCCTGGGGCTCCAGGCCACGATGGACAGCGCAGGGAGGACGCTCTCAGTTCAGCGCTGTCACTGGCCTCCTGCCCTGTGTGGGCCCCCCGCGTGGCTCCTGACCCATCCTGGCAAGCAAGACGGGCTCCCAAGCCCCAACACCCAGGTCCAGGCCTGGGGGTCACCTGATGGACCCAGCAGGTCAGGTTCTACAGGCCAGGCTCCATCTACACAGAGGCCTGAGTGTGAGTCTTGGCCTCCAACTCGGCTGCTGAAGAGAAGCCGAGAAAACACCAGTTGTGGCTCCGCCTGAAGCCCCCAGCTCACTGTCCCAGCACCACTGGCCACAAAGCCCCTCACTCACTCTGCCCTGCCCTGTGCAAAGAGAGAGCCTAGCGGTCAGAACAGTGGTGCCCACTCCCCCTGGGCTCCTGCACACTACCTGCTCCCAGCACCTGCCCCAGCTCAGACCCCACTTAGGTCCCTCAAATGTCCTCCTGGAGGGGGCACTCAGCTTAGCCATCCAGTCTCCAGAAGCAAGGCCCAGAGCAGGAAGTGTAGCCTGGGGCCCTGGACCTCACCAGAAGCAGATGCCCCACCCCTGCCTCCCAGACCTCACCCTTCTCGGGGCTGCTTGCGGGGCCCTTGTGGGAGCCTCCAGAGCTTCAAATGTTCAGGGTACTGAGGAAAGAGCTCCTGTTTGTCCCAGGCAGTCTCCTCAGCACAGCAGTAAGGGACAGCCAGGACCCCCAAAGACCATGCGCCCCTCTCGAGATAGGCAGATACAAACATCTTTTGTGCCCAGAAGTCCTCCTGGCCTATTGTGAGAACCCAGACCCATCGTCCTCCCCAGGGAGGGAGGGTCAAGGCCACAGCAAACAGCCCATGAGGCTGAGGACACCCGGGGGCACAGCCAGGGCCTGGCCCTCCACCCCATCTAACATGGCAGCCTCCGCCTGGCCCCGCCACTCTCATTCCTGACTGCACAGGAGCGAGGAACCCCTGAGGGTGGCCCGCAACCCTCCCGAGGCCCTCACTCTCCCTGCCCAAGGTGGAGGTGTGACGGCCCCTGGAACAGCAGAGTGAGGACGGTAGGACGGGCGTACAGGGCAGCACCAGCTCTGACAGTCCCTGGGCCTTGCCCTTCCCGCCTGGAGAACAGGGTCACAGCCTCTGTTCCCTCCTTTCTGGGGCTCAGGAAGGACTGGCTCAGGAAGCAAGTGTGAGCCAGCTTTGGGATGTGCTCACCGGGCCCTGCAGCCCTGCCCGGGGCTGCTCCCCAACAACAGAGATGGGAGAGCAGAGGCCTGTAGGGAGGCCCCGGGGGTGCCGACAGGGGCCTCTGGGAGGCAGGAAAGGGAGACAAAATAGCGTGTGCTAAGGAGAGAGCCAGACTGAGAGCAGCCCACCCCGCAGCGGGGCTCCGAGACCTTGAGTGGGGTCCAGCCAGGTGGCCTGGCAAGGGGCGAGGAGTTGGGGTGCCACCCCCAGGTACCACCGCAGCACCCACTGCAACATTACCTCCCACCACCTCCTGCCTGCCCACGGCTGGCCACACAGGCACAGGGAGCCCCCAGCAGGCAGCAGTGTGGCCCAAGGCCAACAGCGGTGCCCACCAAGCCTAGATGTGCCCAGCACCACAAAGCAAGCGGGGAGCTCGTCTCTGCTCACAGACCCTCTAAGGTGGCCTGCGCCCCAAGGACACTGGCATGCTAGCAAATCATAAAACTGCATGAAAAATGAGCATCTCTCAAGGATGTCCTGGGTAAGCTTGGGTCAGCCCACCTCTGCCTCCCCGGCCAGCCCTGGAGAGTTTTTCATACATGCACCAGCCGCAGTATACATGGCAGCTCCTGTGCAGAACAGCAAGGGGAGCCTGGCATGAGTGTTGGGGTGGGGGGGGTACTGGAAGGGGCACCACTGGAAAGCAGAGGGTGCAGAGGCCAGTGACCTGGCACCCAGCTGGGCCTCTCAAGTCCAAGGTCCTGCAGGCCTTAGCCCTGTTTTTAAAATGACACAAAGGTGTCTAAAGCCAAAGCATTTGCAGGTGAAAAGCTCGAGTCCCTGAAGCTCATTGACATAGAACTAGGACCAGGTCCCCTGTCAATGGAGATCCCTGCACTGACCATCCAAAGGCAGAGAATGATGCGAAAGTCATGGGCAAAACAATGCCTGTCATCCAGTGGGGGAGCAGCCTAAACTCAGTTGCTACGGCACCAATGCAGTGACCACCCCGAGAAGCAGACACCTGTCCCTGCTTTGCCACCCGGTCCATCAGCTGTGCCTGGGCACGTTGGGCGAGCAGGGCCAGGGGCAGGGAGCGGAACCTGCTCGTAGAACAATGACAGGGGGGAGGTCCAGACCACCATGGGGGGCTGGTCCAATGCTGGCAAGAATGCTGGGGGTTACACTCTTCAGCCTGGGCCCCTGGGGGGCTGGCCTGAAGCGCAAGGATGGCATAGCCTCCAGACAGGGCACAGCAAGAGAACCCAAGGAGAAGGCAGGGGTGCCCAGAGGACCTGAAGGGTAGCCTGTGGGCTGCAGTTGCACCCTCCATGAGGTACCACTGTACACCCCTGAAGTGGACACTCTCCTGACAGTGTCCCTCGCTGAGCCCTGCAGCTGCATGCTAGTTCTGTCACTCAGGGGCTCAGGGGACCCAAACCCCCTCTCTTACCTTGCCTGGTGCCTAAATCTGAAGACATCCCTTGGGTTCTTGCCCGGGCATTGGGAAGGTCACAGTGGTTGAAAGGACCAAGCCCCCAAGATAGCAGAATTCATATGTGAACTCCCCATATGGTCAGCCCCCCCCCCAGGGTGGACAGAACACTTGACCTTCCAAGGACTTACAACCATCAGTGCAATCTGTTTTCAGCGCCCGAAGAACTGGCCCCTCCTTTTCATCATTACACTGTATCCTAGTTTAGAATGACTTTCTTTGCTTTATCCCCAAACCTTCTTATTAGTAATGGAGAAAATACTGTATACAAACAGTTATTATAAAAAATTATTTGTATAATGCGCTCAAACGTGCTCCACATCTTTATTTAGCATCATCTCCAGGAAAGAATCTCAAGTCCTCAACCCAACACCAGCTCCCCGAAACCTCCATGCACCTCCCGCCTCAGCCTGCAGAGGTGGGGCAGTTTTACCAAGCACACATCACACCTGGCTGGGACCTGGCTGCACCCAGCCTGGTAATTCCCATATTCCCTGGGCTTTTTTCCCCCCAGCATCATACATTATATTTAAGTCTCTCCAGCAATACAAATTTCAATTTGGCCAAGCTCTTTAATATTAATAGTTGTCAATCCAAATGCAGAGTGCATAATAAAAAATTTAATCGAAACGAATAGCTCACATATTTCTCTACCTCCTAAATATAGTTACCAATTAGACAAAAGATTTGGTTATATAACTTTGTAGAATTAAGGCCACCTACTACAGACCACCAGTTAGGGCTGAGAAAGCCAAAATGCCTAATTCCTTTCTGTTAATTACTTCTGCAGATCAAGTGTGCCTTGCCTCCTATGCCCCTTTCTTCCTGGCACAAATAGTGAGTGGAGAATCCACAAGCATGCTATTCAGGGGTGACATTTGATCTAAATTATAATCTCAGAGTCATCAATAACAATGAAGTCATCCCAGGCCGGGCACGGTGGCATGTGCCTGTAAGCATCAGCCTATGGCACGTGGCTGGGACTAGGCATCGCGGTTCAAGTCCCACCTGGGACCACATAGCAAGGCCTAGTTCCAAAAAAATAGCTGGGTGTGGTGGCGCACACCTGTAAGTAGCAGCCTAGGAAGCCACAGCAGGGACCAGGGATCGCGGTTCAAGTCCCGCTTGGGACAACATAGTGAGACCTAATTCCAAAAAATAGCTGGGCATAGTGGTGCATGCCTGTAATCCCAGCTACCTGGGAAGCTGAGGCTGGGGATTGCTTGAGTCTGTGATAACCCCAAGCAACATGAGCCTGCGGTTCTACAGGCAAAAATAAAGAGACCTAGTCTCAAAAAAAAAAGAAAAAATGTAGTCATCCCTCTAAGAGGACTTTAGGGCTTCCAAAGTCCAGACACTGGAGCTTCTTGGGTTTGAGTGGACGCCTGACAGCAGCATCCCCACCATCACCCCATTTTACAGGCAGGAAAACTGAGGCTTCAAGGAGCAGAGAGTTGCTCAGTAAACCTGCATCAGAGCAGTCCTGGAATCAGGGCCCTGACATGCTCTCCTCACCTCCTACCTCCTGAGACACAGATTGCTTCTTATTTAACCTGAGAACTCTGGACCTGCAGCCACCATCCCTGTTCTTCACTGGTGCTCACCCATCATCACCGGGCCAGGCCAGCATCAGGCCCAAGTCTCTAGGTACATCGCAGCCAGGATGCTCTCTTCAGCAGGCAGGGGTAAGGGCAGACTCTCCACTGTGATGACTGGGAGCCTGATGGGGAGTCCCAGAACCACATTTCCACAGGGGACTCCCTGCCAATGTGGCATCTCAGGGAACCACTGAGCTGGAAGAAAGCCTGCCTCTGACATCGAATCCAACACCCTCGTGTTGCAGTGGCAGAAACAGTTCTGGAGATCTGACCAAGGTCAGGGAGCTGGGAATAGAACCTACACACACGCACTCATACATGCATGCATGCCTGCACACGCACACATGCACATACGTGTATTCGCACGATGCATGCACACATGTGTATCCACAAGCACTGTGCGTGCACATGTGTGCACACACACATACTTGTACAATCAAGCTGTGAGGAGCTTCACAAGCACAGCACACAGCCTAGGCCAGGCCCCTGTTTGTGAATGTGGAGCATCCTGCTGGGCACTCGGGGTATTTCTCCTGCAAATTACTCCAGGCCTCTTCTGCGGGCTGCTCTGGGATGGACCCTGAGCTACATCAAGCAGGAAGTTTAAATGAAATGGCTCCCAAGTTCCTTAAATGGTTTAATAAAACATATACTGACTGCAATGTGCAGTTTATAGTGGCAAACTATTGCCCCTCAGTTGGGAAAAATGACCTCCAGTCGGCAATATTACTTTCAGCTTCATGATTCCAGTCCACTGTTGGCCATTCCCTCAACTCACCCGGCAATTCTTTTCCATAACAAGGCCAACTACAGTCACCGCGGCCGAAGGTGCCCCCAAACAACCCACTTGGTGACGAGACAAAAGAAACCGCTGGCAGATGCCACTGGCAGAGCTGGGACAGAGCACCGCCCCAAGCAAGGAGATGCCAGGAGACAGGTGCGGGGACTTAGAGAGACGGAGGACATCACACGTGGTCTCCAGCAGAAAGCTGTGTGGGAGGGAGGGAGAGGTGGAGGGAGGGCTCCCAAACAACAGGCCAAAAGCAAAAAGTTAAATAGATGGGAGGTGGGGGGCAAATGCCTGATGATTGTGGCAGCTGCAGCCTTAAGGTGCAGAGAAGGCAGGTGTAGTAGAACTTTTAAATCCCTGCCACGTTAATAACAAATAGCTATTAATAACACTTCTAATCACAAGTGCCATTTCCGATATTTGGTGCTGAAAGGTTTTACCTCATCTAAAGAAGTACTGAAATTTGACTGCCAGAAACTGATGACCTTTTATCCTAAACTGTGCATTGAGGGGCTTGTTAGGCTCATTAGTATTATATGGTGAATTAGATTAGACATTTTATGATTTTTCAAAAAAGGCTTTTTTCATATAAAAAAGCAGCAATTTCCTTTTTTGACATTTTTCATTTTTAAGGTAATAAAAATGGCACATGTGTACCGTGGCATAATGGATTAATTAAGGAATATTATGTTTATCCTAACTCTTAACCGAGTTGTACATCTTCATAACTCACTCATAAAAATTAATGCATTATCTTATACCATGGAATGATAGATCTTCTATTTTTGCCAAACCTGCTCAGAATACATTGTTCTAAATTGGATTATTCTGAGAAATAGTGAATACCTTATTCTGATATCATCAGCCCAAAATTATATTGTTATTTTAAAACATTATATTTCTATATAAAAAAAATCAAAACCTTCTTCCTACTGTGGCTTTGAATTTCAGACTATTCTTGCTCTTAGAAGATCAAGCTGCTCCTTCCACCTACACTCACAGGCAGCCTATTTTATATCCTCTCTCATTCACAATGGATTTGTTGTTTAAAAAACACATGCATTGCATCAAAGAAGCACTGGACGGTATTTTTTGGCTATTTCTTTGTGTCTTGATGGTAGATGTGAATATAAAAGAATATTCATGCAAGATTCATAAAGGCCCAGATTTCTAAATCAACAGATGAAAAAATCCCTAAAAATAATAATGTCCAGATGTTGCTTATTTAAATGAGCTGTTGCCATTTAATGTTGCCAATCACAAAAGTGATAGAATTTGTGAATATCAAGGTATTCATAATTTACAGAGGATTATAATTTTTTATCAAGGGAGCATCCAGGGCGATTAAAATCAGCCATTTCAATAAATATAAATGATTCTCTCACGGAGGCTACCTTTATAACCTTGGCCTCACACCACGAAGCGCACACACACATACTGCAGACTCTCTTTCTTCTCCAGGCCCCCTTCAGGGGGAAATGTAACTTGCCAGGCCTAAAATGCAGATTGTTTTTAATGCCTTAGAACTTCAGAATTGGAAGGACTCTCAGGAATCATAGAGGCCTAATTTCTCTTTTTATTGGTAAGAAAATTGAGGTCGAGGAACTCAAAATCTTTGGTCCAATGTCTCTCAGCTGAGCAGTAAGAGGGAAGCGATCAGAATCTGGTCTTCAGAGGTCCAGACCAGACATGGTCCCACCCCTGGAGGTCAGCTCAGTGACCCCGGCCACCTGTGCTGCCAACAGAGTTGGTGACAGAAGGCCCCTCCCGGCCTTTGCTGAGCCTGCGTGCCTCCAGGTCCTGGCCTGGGAGGTAGGTCCTCCCATGTTGCCCCTACACCACTACCAGAACATGATCCCAGGCCCGGGTCTTCCAGATTCCAAGAGCTTCTCTGGAGTAGACAAGATGAGTCCTCTTCCGCCACTAAACAGCGAGGTACCCAGCCCAGAGTAAGCTGTCCGAGGCTCTCATTCGGGGCTCTAGGGAGACTCTGCCTCGAGGGGCTGGTGGGCACCTGCCTGCCAGACAGGACCCCTGACCCTCCCCTGTGAAGCCCTGGGTGAACCACGAAGCTCCAGCACCACTCCCCAGTACAGAGAGGCACACGGGCCCTGCGTGGCCAGCATCGGGGGGAGTGAGGGCGCGCCCTGGTCGACCCAGAATAAGAGGCTCTGCTTCTTTGGTTCCCGATGGGTGCCCAGAATTAGCTCCTGATTCTAAAGGGAAAAGGTGCTGGGAAGGACCTGCTAGACCTCCCGGACATGAGGAAAACACTTCCTAAAGGGGTGCAAGGTGGAAGAACCATGCTGCCTGGCTGGGGCTCCCCACATGGATGCCTGAACTGCAGGGAAGCCCAGACGCGCAGATGGCCATGCACTTGGCTGGTGAGAAGGAGCCACAGCGGAGAGTCTCACCATGACACAGGTGTCCTTCACCTGAACTGTCACCCCCCTCACAAAGTCAGAGTATCTGAGGGCCTGATCCTCAAGTTATGTCCTAGGGGGTCCCCTGCCCCTCCCCCATAGTCAGCACCCCACTCCCTTGTGGGAAAAGCCACTCTCCTCTCACAAGACGCCCATCCTTCCAGAACCTGCCCACCCTCTGAATGGAACCATCCTTTTAAAGTTCAGTCATAAACCCCTCAAAGGTTGAAAAGAGAAGTGAGTTGGGGTTACAGTGAGTTATATTAATATAATATTAAGTTAATATAATATTAAGTTATATTACAGTGAGTTATATTTGCACAGATACTCCGCCAAGAAGGATGTAAACTTCCCCACGCATATCTCTGTCAGCATACCGATGGCACCGAGAAAGACTTCATAGTAAGGTACCTCATCACGTCACACTTGAGCTTCCAAGTCAGCCTTTTATTAGACCCATGTGAGCTGTGGGTTGAGGCTGGAACACCGGGGAACTGAAAGAAAGATGCTGGGCCTTGCATTTTGGAATTTTGGAAACCCCCAGGGTGGGACGCAGCCTTACCCTGGCTGCCAGGGCTGTCTTCCCTGAATGGGGGCCCGTGCCTGATGACAGGGGTAGCTTGGATGCGGTGTCAGCCTGCTCTGTGCGGCTCGTTCGCAGGTCTCCTCCTCTCTGCTCCCCAACGCCAGCTCTCAGCTCCCAGGCCTGAGTAGGTCAGGGCTGCCCAGTGCCGCTGCGTGGCCGCCTCAAGCAGGGGCTAAAGGAGGTTGCAGACCACATGTAGCCGAGAGCCTCCCCCCCCACCCAAACTCTGACCCAAGCCCACAAGCAGAGCAGAGAGAAGGGCATTTTGGAAACTGCAGCTCAGCAAGAGGCTGCTGTGCTGGGCACATCCCTGATGCCCTGGGGGCGAGGCAGGGCCAGCCGAGGCCAGTGGAGCCAGGACTCCGCAAAGAGAGCAGCCGCCACAGAGCAGAACCCAGACCCCAGGGAGACCACCCACCCGGTCTGCCTCACCCCACACTCTCCTCCCGGACAGCCCTGGTCAGCGAAAGGCAAAGGAGGAGGCCTCACTCGGAGACCCG
>PVHY01009790.1:0-54611 GCA_004024945.1 Uropsilus gracilis
GTGGAACCGCAGGCTCTCGTTGCCCGGGGTACCACGGACTCAAGCCATCCCCAGCCTCAGCTTCCCAGGTAGCTGGGATTACAGGCGTGCGCCACCACGCCCAGCTGTTTTTTTGGAACCAGGTCTCACTACGGGCCCCAGGCGGGACTCGAACCGCGATCCCTGGCCCCGGCCGCTTCATAGGCTGAAGCTTACAAGCTCGAGCCACAGGCCATACCACCCTGAACGCGCCCGATCTCGTCTGAAATTCTTGATAACAATGAATATTACAGTACATTTTGACTTCACCAAAGGGAAGATTGACAGTTAAATTTAAGTGGTAGGCCTAAAGGTTTGTTTGAGTTAGATTACTGTGTACAATTAAATATATGTGAAATTCCTGATAACAATGAATATTACAGTGCATTTTGACTTCACCAAAGGGAAGAGTGACAGTTAAATTTAAGTGGTAGGCCTAAAGGTTTGTTTGAGTTAGATTACTTTGTAAGAAAATAAAACTGAAAAATATAGTACGTTTAAGGATAACAAGATTGAGTATAATAAACTGAGTATATTAAAACAAAAACAGCAAATTTTTTTTCTTACAGTTATAGAGGCTATAACTCTAAAATCAAGATTCAAATAGTCTATGCTTCATCAAGAAATTCTTGGAGAAATTCTATTCCTTGTCTCTTCAACTTTTGCTTTCATTTTTCTTTGGTTGTACCACTTCAAACTCAGCCTTCATTTTCACATTGTCATATATGACTTCTCTTCTGCTATCTCAATTCTCCCTCTGACCTACCTAAAAGAACATTTGTCAATGTATTTGTGATTCATCAAGATATACCATGATGTCCCTTTGCTTCAGTAGTCTTAATTATTTTGCAAGGATCTTTTCCCCAACATTCATGTTTCAGACATAAAGATATAGACTCTCTTCTTTGACCAAAATTTCATCATACACAGAAGTGTCATAGTAAGCTGTGTAGTAAACACAATCAAGTCACATGGTTTGAGAACAGGACTCTATAGAACAATTGTGGGAACAGCGACCCGATACATAATGCTCAGTTTTTTCAGGACTTGCTCCATTTTTAAGTTAGTTGACCCAGAACACCTAAATATTGGAAATATAATGGATGAACTAATGCAATTTTCACATCAGATTGACATATTTTCCTTTTTATAAGTTTTATGACTAATCCACTTTACAGAAAATGTGTATCACAACAGATACTGCATTTCAAAACAACTCATAACTCAAGTATAAATTAGCTGAAAATTTTATTTTAGATCCAAAAAAAAAACTTCCTATCAATCCTGAAATTTTAGAAAAATATTATTTAGTTATAAAAAAGAATGACAGAATGACATTTTAAAAGTAATTTAAATAGAATTTAAATGAGTGTGTACAAAGGGAAAATATTTAATCATGAGAAACTAAAATTTATGCATACAAAACAAAAATCTTATGTCCCAAAATTATGGGAACTGTGGAAACATTTAAGTAGATATGAAAGTGTAATATGCTGAGAATGGTTTACACATATATTTATATAACATATATTCATTAAGTATCTAAATGTATTGAATATATATTTTAAGGGTTATAACTAGAAAAACATATTACTAACTTTAATTTTGGTTTAAGATGAAGAACTGCAATATAAAATATTCTAGCTTGATATTTTGCCCTTTGATTATTTTTGTCAACTTTAGCAATGTGGAGCATACATACTGAGTTGCAATATTTCCATTAATAGCTTTTGTAGACTCAAGTTTAAACAGAATCAGATCTGCTGTGACTCTTTGGGGACTAAGAAAGAAATTCTTTTATATTTTATTTCTGTCAGGTATTCCTTTACACACAATATAAAATACCTTGCAGGTCAAAAATTATATTTAGAAGAGTCTCTGAAGGATTTGAAACCATATTGAATCTCTGCACTGATTTCAGGGAAATCATTGTAGAATGCACAAATACTTTATAGTGCTGTTTCTTTTGAAGTAAAAATTAGACATAGTTTGAGATATGACCATAGTGGTATTGTAACCAGGGCTGAAAGGCAAAGATTGAAACCAAAGTCTGCTACAGGTAGTGATACTTGAAAAGGACACAGATGAGGAGAAAAAGCACCTGATGAGAAATGCCTTGAGGGTAATAAGGAAATAGTGTTGGTGAAGACTAGAATAAGCATGTAAGGAGTTTCAGAAATGGCCAGGAGGGGTCATTTTCTGGGGTCCATCATTACAACATCAATCCTAGTAGCTGGTAACCCTGATTTGGCCATCCCAGGGAAGAGATGAAAGCTGCTAGAAATTCAAGTAATAAGATTTTTGCTTGGAAACTGGAATTTGAACCTTTTGGAGACAAGAGAGGTAAAGTTCCTGAAAAACAGAATCTCTGGACCTCTCAGTGAAGAGAATTGTAAAACTGCTGGAAAACTGGAATCTGGATCTCTCAAGTAGAGATAGGTAAACTTGATGTTGTTGTTGAAAATTGAATCTGGACCTCTCAGGAAAAGAGGTAAGCTTGTTGGAAAAACTGGAATCTGTGGGCCTCCCAGAGAAGGGAAATTGAAGCAGCTGGAAACTCCCAAAAGACTCACAAAAGAATGGAGGGGTGAAGCTGTTTGAAAGGAACATGTGGTCCTCTAAGATGGGGTAGTGAAGCTGTTGAGATGCTGTCTTGACCTTTTGTTTGGGAAACAGAAACTCCATCTTGAAAGTATGGTCTTTTGTTTGAAACTGTACAATAAGTGGGGTAAGATAATTGGCCACGTGTGGCCTATATGACTCTTTGTTTTCTGTTATTCATTAAATAATACTATTATTGCTGTTGCCTGAACCTGAGTGGTCTTGCAATTGTACAGTTGGGTGGAAGAATGCAGATAGTAGCGGGTTTAACTATTGATCATGTTCCTTTACTTTTTAGTATCATTTTTCACCTCATATCATATCAGCATATTATTTGATACTTTCTTCAGCATTTATACCATTGAAAATATTTTCCTTAATCCTATCCTTTTAGCATTCCCTTTTTTACTTGGATGTATAAGAATTCTTTATAAATCAAAAAAGTTTTATGTTACAAATGATCAATGCTCCTTTTCCTGATTTTTTCCCCTAGAAGCTAGTGATCATTAAAGTTCAACAATGGGATATGGTAGAAGACTATTGGTATCTTGGAGGTGGATGTGGTGTGGTAACACATATGTGAGCTGTGTGATCCCGTACCTCTAAATCATATGAACTATTGTACACCAAACTTCCCTCATTAAAAAAAAGCACATTAAAAAACAAATTAGCAGTTCTCTGATTCTCTTTCTTGGTTCTTTTTGTTTTAAATGCTTTATTTTTATTTTTTACTAGTTTTATTTTGCTTATTATCTACCATGGAGTTCTCCCACCACCCTCTCACCCATGAACCATCATCTTAGTCATTTGTGCTCCTCTCACTCCCACTTTCACCCCTCCCCCTCTCATGCTCCATGCATACACATTTAGGTTAAAAGAACTAAGAATGGGATACCATACAGCTCATTTTTAGTTCTTTTAACCTAAATGTGTATGATTAATTCATGATGTAAATGACTGCTTCTATTTCAGTTCATCTCTTTTTCTCCTAGGAGAATTTCTTTAGGAACATCTCCCACTTCCCCAATCTATTTTTGTTGCTTTAGGCCAGAAGAAATGCAAATGCCTGCAGGATTTCTTCTCCATCTCACCTTTCAATTGTTCACAGAACCTATTTTGTCTTTCTTTGGTGATGGGAGCTTGCCATCTGAAGACAGAAATCAATTTTGAATCATTGAGATATTGTTTGATATTTTTACCCCTAACCTAAGATATATAGCGCCATTGTGTTTTTCCATATTCTTCACTACTCAGATACAAAAAAAAAAAAAAAAAAAAAAAAAAAAAAAAAAAAAAAAAAAAAAAAAAAAAAAAAAAAAAAAAAAAAAGATAAGCTCTTTAATAACTGTGATAGCATGTATGAAACTGGAGGGGATGGTACTATGTGTAATAAGTTAGAATGAGAAGAAAAATACCAAATGCTGTCACATAGTTAAAATATAGAGAAACAAACAAACAAAAAAGAGTCAGATGAGAGCAAGCCTATCCCAAACCCTAGAAATCTGATTGAAGAATAGAGGTTATCAGAGGGGAATGGAGAGTGGAGAGGATAATGCAGGGAGAGGTACACTGTATTATTGTGGAGGACTGTAAGTGCTATGGTGGTAGGTGTGGTATGGTAATATGTACTTGAAAGGTTTGCGATTTTATGTATTAATTTGATGTTGTAAACCACTAACATTCAAAAAATAAATAAAAATCAAAGATGGATAAAAATAAGTAATTTATACAATAAACATTTTGAAATAATATTAAAGGTATATCAAAAATAATTTTAAAATAAGAACAGGAGCCTTGCCCAACAAAATGAGAATACCAAACATATTTTGTCATTTGAATTTTAATAAGGTGAATCATAATGTCTGTTGCTTTCTACTTTTTCTGACATTATATGTTAGATTTAAAAATGTTATAGTCTTTTGGTTCATGTTCTTCATTGAGATTTGATACTGGGACTGAGGTCAAATTATTTGTTTCTCTCTCTCTGGTGGCTAATAATATGTAACTTCTCTCCTCTGTTCAACTGTTTTTGTACTAAGTCATGTTATTTCACCCTATGTGAAAGATGTTTGACAAATCTATCACTTTTATATATGTTGCTTCCCCGTCATTTCCAATTAATTTATTATATCTTATAAGAACACTGGGTAGAGTTTTCTACAGCAAGACAATGCAAATATCTGTAGGATGCAGCTGGATGTCATAGGATTAAAATTACATTGGAAAATATCTAATCATCTGGCAGCCTTTTCTTGGTGACTGAGATAATCAATATCCAATCATGCATTTATAACATTTATATTCAGTTCAGCTTCAAACTTGGGCCTGATGGTATTTAAATTGACTCTGACTCTGTTTGCTCTGCACCCCTATTGTCATTTTTGTGTATTTCTTATTAATGTAGTTTTCTATAATCTTGTCTTTCTTTTAGGCATTTATTAAATGATAAAAAAGAGATTTAAAAAAATAAAAGTTCTGATCATAATCACCAAGAAAAATATTGGTTTCAGGGTGTAAATAATTGAGATTAGGTTTAGAGAAAGAAAAGAACTATAGAAATCTTCTAATCAAAATCTATGGAACCCTGTAATTCTTTCAGGGATACTGCAAGGTCAAAACTAAGTTCTTTAAAATCCTAAGATGTTATTTCCTTTTCATGTTCATTCTATGAGTGTGATGCATAGTTATTTTCAAATACTGACTGAATAATGCAGGTAAGTTCAGCTGCCTTCTATTAAAACAATAAAACTATTTTAAAAAGTTAATATAAGCTGTATGACATAAGGCAAGTTGATAGGCCATGCTAAGCTTCTGTCATCAATATGGATAAAAAATACCATCTAATAAGCATGGCATGCTTGTTATAAATTATAAATTAGTGAAAAACAAGATATTTATATTATATTTAATTTTAGAAATCATGAATACATTTTGCAAACAGTAAAGTTTTCAGAAAACTTTGATAGTCTGAGCATTCAAGTCTATGATGATCAAAACAAAATCCAGACATGATTTCCAGAATCAGAACTTTAGGCACCATGATTAATTGCCTTATCATCCTAAGTTTTATTTTTTAAATTTGGATCTATAGATCTGTAAAATCATAGCCCTTTTAGAATCCCAAAGAAAAAAATTTAATACAGAAGATCTGCATAGTTACAGAAAAAAGTCAAATGAGAAAAATTAAAATTTCATTATTATATTATATGAAATATTTTATATATCCCTCCATCTTTCCTTTACAGGGTTCCATTTTTAATATTTTTATTTTAATATTTAACTTTGCATTATAGTGTCTTAACTTGGCTTCATTTTCTTATTTTTCTGGATTTCTCATTCTTCATTATCTTATTTCTTTGGATTTCTCTTTTAAGAGAGGCATATCTCCTAAAGGATTAACCTGCAGCAACTAACTGCAGTTAATAAAGTGATTAGGAAATTAACTCTTCTCAAAATTTCTGAATAATTCAGGAGGATAACTCAAAAAATGAGGGTGAAATATAGATGGATTATATGCCCCATGATAGAGACTATCTTTGTCTTTTGTATAAGAATTAATAGTTATGACCAAAGACATACATTTCAAATAAAAATGAAATTCAAGCAATGAGAATAACTTTGTACCTTCACTTTTGCATAAAATATTTACTTAAAAACATCTGATCTAAATTTCTTAATATATAAGATTGGGGCCTTCTGAAACCTAGTCGCTGTATGTTACCTTTATGCTCTTGCATCCCTGAGCTAACAAGAAAAACACAAACCAATCAGCAGTGAAGAACATACCCTTTCTGCCCTTGTGATCAACTGCATAAAACCAAGCCCTCCACTGCTCCCAGTATGACCGAGTCTCTGATTATATGATCAACAAAAAACATTCTTAGCTTGACCTCTTTAATGGTTCTTTCAACATTGGGGGAATTAGTTTATGGAAGTCAATTCAATTATTATTGACAACTGGAGTCAATAAAAATATCCTTCCTGTTGGTAGAGTAGAGGTGATTTATCCTTACATTTTTTTACTACATTTTGTACAAAGGCATGCTTTTGCTCAGTGGCTTTTAGGAACAGTTCAAATCTAAATAGAAAAATAGAAATTTGTTTACACTGAAATGAAACTTCTTTTTCTTTTACCAACAGTGTAGTGCTCTAAAATTTAAAAAGTGTAATAGTCTAAAGCATACCTCATTCACAGAAATTTTAAAAAAAGCAAATATTTGACTTCTATTCATCTACAATATCAAGGTACAGAAAAAATAACTGCTTTATCGATGCTATATTTTACATGTTACTATTTCCAGGGATACATTTATTTCCCCTGGACCTTTGATGTGTGTGCATTTGTGTGTGTGTGCGTGTGTGTGTTTATGCATAGTAGAAAGAAAAGGGAATGACTATTCAAAAGGTTTTGGTCAAGAACAATCTGATTATTTAAAATATACTTTAAAATAATATGTTTTTATTTTTGGATAAAACTTTTTAATTTACAAATATCTTTATCCCTAAATCTATGATCATCTTGTGTGAACAGAGGAATGAAGCTTTTATGCCTTTATCAATTTGAGAATAAAGAGATTTTGTATCCCCTTTTGTTTTGTAAAAAAAAGAACATTTGAACATTTGTTGGTTTCCAGGGAAATAACTCTTTTCTGCATACACAGGACACATCCTCAGGTGATATTGTATTCTACCTTTTTTTTTTTTTTTTTTTTGGCATGGATTGCTAAGGACCTCTTAGCATATGACCATTACTGACTCATCTTCCCCTCAACACTCTCTATTTTCCATTTATGGTTATCATTCCAGAGTCTAACAGATGTGAAGGAAATTTTGGGGATTGACCCTGCTGAAATGTGTTAACCATAGTGAAAAAAAGAATAAATGCTGTTTTTTTCTTAAGTTTACACATCTGTATGTATATATATATATATGTATATATATGTATATATATGTATATATATATATATATATACATATATATGTGGAATAAAGCACAGCTGCATAAATGAAAGACAAATGTCTCAAGACACTCATCCGCATGCTGACATAGGGTCACTAGTAATTATGTTACATACTTTTCTCTATTTCCCACATTTGCACTACTGCTCTGATGTGAAAAAAATATACTGCAGTGTTCCTTTATTCTTAGAAATACCTCTAAATAAGTTCTTTTAGATGTTTTCCTCTCCCCCAGTCAGTAAGTGCTATACAGCAACAGTAGAATGTAGTAGGAAGTAGAATATGGGAACTGCAACTTTTAATGGAGATGATATGGTCAATGCTGATAACCTTTAGAAAAAAACAGAGTTATATCTGTCATTTATGAAATTATTTGTGAATGTTTAACAGACAAAAAAAGTAAAATTTCTTCTTTTTTCAATATAGCCATGTCTAATCAAATTACAATACCAGTTAGCTGGCTTTATATAACAGGGAAAATTGTCTATGTAAAAAATATATAAGAATCTTATTTTAGTGTATCAAAATAGGATAAACGTTTATCCTATCCTCTTTTAAACGAAAGACATTTTTCAAAGGGCAGCATCTTTTTAAAACTCCCTTTTGGAATTCTAAAAAAAAAAAAAAAAAAAGAAAGTTTCCGTAAATAATCTCTGAAATTCTTTTCTATCAGTGTTCTTTGATGGAATGAAATTTAGCTCCAAAATGAAAGATAATGCTGCAATGACTAAGGACAAAGAGCTTTGTCAATAGAAATATGACAAACTTCTATTAATTAAACAACAGAATAAAGGAACCTACTTGGATTATGGTTTAATTTTTACAGAAAAACAAAAGCAAAGTAGAATATCATCTGAGTTGAAATAATGATATTAAGATATTGAGAACATGTGAAACCAAAGCTGAAACAGGGTGTAATGAAGACTTTCTGACTTTAACTTTAACACATACAGGGCTGCTTCTCTCTCAGGAGCAGGATACTAGCAGTTCCTTTGTAATTACCTTTAACTGTAACTGGATACACCTATCTGCCAAGGAAGCAGGCTATACACTCTTCATTAGCATTTTCACTGATCACCTTTACCACTGATATGCAAAAGCCAACCAGCTGCTCTCTGCTTTCAGCTCCAAAAACTGCAGAAGAAAAACTTAGAAACACAGTTTAAACTCTTGTGGGTTCTTTTACCATCCCCAGCCTTCTCAACCAAAATTTCAAACCAATGCAAGACTATCAGTGCAGACTAATTTATTTCTAACAAAGTGATTTTCTAATTATCCTAATAACTACAAAAGAAACATGTAAGTAAAACTCCGATTACTTTAGCATTGTCCAAAACCTTTCTCAGCATTGTCCAAAGTCTTTTCCCCAGATTGCCCAAAAATCCTCAGTCTCTCAGTCCTGATCATCTCACCAATATCAGCCAGTCAGAGTTTTTCTCTACGTGTTTGAAGACATCTTTCTTTGGTGCGCTCCTTTGGTGTGTGCCTCCTTGTTTTTCATGCTGTCTTCGTCTTGTAACCTTCAGGTAGCAGGAACTTCATGGTAACAGACCCAGCCAAGTTTACTTTCTTTTCAGGCTTAACTTTTACACGGCCTCTTCCAGACACCAGTCAAACTCAGGGAAACAAACTCCAACGTGGAGTTCTAATCTGCAAACTTCTTAACTGCGTTTAGCATACATGTTGCCAGCCTGGGTCAGCCAAAGGCTGCAGGCCCCCAGGCCCTGGCCAAGTCTACATGGCTCACATCTTTACAAGATGACCAATTCCCATCTCTCCTCCACTGAATCTCTCTCTCTATCTGATGTCCATATTGCATCTGAATCCTCTCTCTTTGTTTCCACAACCTTTATATATCCTGATTTCCCACCTTCTGGGAACCACATCTAAACCATTTCACTTCTTCCTCCCTCCTGCATCTTCCTGAAGGAAAATTCCAACTAAGGTCATTCTCACATTTTAGCTACCTGTCCTTGAAATCTGCAATCTTCAACAGGAGACAATGGGGGAAGGGTAGCACATCCTATCAAAGCTAGTTAGCATTTCAAGTTTAAATTAGATTAAATTGCAGAGATAAAAAGCAATTTTGCATATTTAGATAATTGCATATTTAGATAATATGCAATTTTGTTTATACTTATTAAATTGAGTTTCAAATATAATAAATGCTGGAAACAATCCATTTCATTCTTTATTTTTCCATATCTCTTAGAGAATGCCTCAGAACAACAAAGTGAAGTTTAGTACCATTAACTAATTACAGTGAAATTTAACTTCATAGGAAACTCAGTCTAACAGACTGAATTGTCTGAAAATAAAAAATACATAGAAAAATTTCAAAAATCTATGCCATACTAAAAGTGAAATAAAGTGATAGAAGTGTGAAAAGAGATGGCAGGCCATTGTAAGGAAAAGTAGAAGAAATCTTTAAAATCAAACAAAATAAAAACAAATTTCAAACAAATTTGGCCACCTAATTTAGGCATAACTATCTACCTGAATGCCAAATGAAGAAAATCAGTGTTAAAGTTCAGTACAAAAATTGTGATTCTTAGTAATGCTAACTAATAAACCAGTGAATTTTTTAACACATACATAAACACAGCTATACTTCAAGTAAATTTCATTTGTCTGAAAAATACATGTCTGTAAAACCTGATTTTTCATTTTTAGAAATTATAAATAAATCTAGCAGAGTTTTAGCAGAATCCTCTTTTAGTGGAGCTCTGTTTTCCCCATATGGTTAAACAATGGACTTGCCATTCAAGCAGCAGAGCATGACATTGTGGACTCTGCTGTTTCAGTTCTGCTGCCTGCAGGCAACTTCCAGTTCTTCAGCAGCAGATATGGAGTTCATGGTGCTTTCTTCAGCCTGTAGCCTTTGAGTGGGTCCTCCTCTGGCTCAGTGTCTGGAGCCTCAGTTTGGCACAGGCTATTCTGAAAGCACTGGCAGTAGCAGCAGTGATCATGTGCAGGTAGCCAAGGGCAAGCATCTCTGATGGGTTCTAGCAACAGGGCATATCAGTCCTACCCCGCATGCACTGGGTGCAGGTCACTCCAACAGTGGCAGTGTCAGGCTACAGTTATGTCCCTGCCTCAGAGCAAGCTTTCCCTGAGGCTCTGGCTTTAGACGTGGACCCTAAGCCTCATGGCTTCTGGTTTAGGGATGCTGGGAGAAGGATTAAGCCCTGCTAGGGCAGGTCTAGTAATGCAGCACCTTAACACCACAGAAATGGAAATCCATGCTGTTCTGGGTCAATGTGGCAGGCCCAAACAGCAGCCCCCTCTGCAACCATTAAAAATCTATCCCAGGGCTGTTTTGGGGTCCTTTCATTGTTACACCCACCCTGCTGAGAGGAGCCATCTACAGCAAAACTACAGCTGCCTGAAGCCAGCTTTCTCCATTGTCACTTGGGGCTCAGTGACCCTTGAGCCTACCTTGAGTTCAGTAGATGTTGAGTTTGGGCAGCTTCCAGGGGTTCCTTTTTTTGAATCTGGTGCTAGGATTGTACATGTTCCAATCATGTTTGAATTTTCATTCCATTCAAAGTCTGATGCCCGCTCCACCTGGTCCCCACTCTCCCCTTGTGCAGTTTCATTTGGTTGACCATATATTAGTGAAACCATTTGGTTTCTGTCCCTTTCTATCTGGCTCGTTTCTGCTAGAATGATTTCTTCTATGTACATCCAGGTTTCCATAAATTCATCAAATTTGTCATTTTTAATTGATGAGTAATACTCCATTGTGTATATATACCACATCTTTTTCATCCACTCATCTGTTCTGGGGCATTTGGGTTGTTTCCATGACCTTGCAATTATGAATAGTACTGCAATAAACATCCGAGCACAGGTGTCCTTTTGTACCTACATTAAGGTAGATAGAAAGTTTTGATGAGACTACAAACTTAATGGAGGCAAGGATTATATCAGAAAATCCACTACATAATGCAGTAATAAGTACTCATTATATACTTACAAACAGTGATTAAAAATTATATAGAAATAAATTTCTCCATCTTTCCCAATTTCTGGAGAACATTTCAATATTGTATTTAATTCACTCCATACCTGATTGGTTCCTGAAATCTTATGTGATAGAAAACTAGAATTTCCAGAATAATGATGCATCATTTCACAATAATATTCTATTTTCCCAAGTAATAAATCCTAGTTTACTACTTACCCCTTTTATAAAAACATATTTTTTGACTTTTCAAATATCAAAACATGTAGTTGAATATTTCCTAATAATTGAAGTCAACATATTATAGTATGAAGCAAATATCAGTTATTTCTTATTTTGATTGATTTAGCTATTCAGGTAGGCAAGACTCTTTTGTTCCAAAAGCTTTGTGTATAGTTGTCATGTCTTGGGTTAAGTCATAAAACATCTAAACATTTTCTTGCTTGAGTTCAAACTTTCTTGGGTTTGAATCAATGCATATTTATGTGTGTTGATTTAATTAAACTTAAATTATTTATCTTTGCTGGGTAATACTAATTTACACAAATATTTATTTATTCATAGATATTTCCAATATACCCACTATTTAAGAACTCATATAAGATAAAAGCTAAAATAGTAATAGCTATAATAATCACAGCATATCAATCATAATATGTGTTTATAATCTACTAAATCATGTAAGATATTATTTAGTTATAAAAGAAGAGTTATGAAATACTTAATCCTGTGACTATATTTGAATTCAAAGTTCTGTCTTACCTTTTTTTCTTAATTTCTAGAAGAAATTGAGAATTTTTATTAAAACACTGGTTTTAGAAATTATTTTTAAGAAGAAAATATTTTAATTTATGATGATATAAAAGTTATATTTTATACAGGAAGTTTTTGTTGTATGCATTACCAAATAAGACACAACTTTCTAGTCTTTCAGAGAAAACAAATGCAAATTGTGAGGTTTCATATCTTTCCTATTGCTGATGAGGATTTTTCTAATCTATTGGCCATTACCTAGTTAAGCTCACATTATACTATTGCAAGTGACATCTCTTCTATGTATAAATGGAAAGAAATGTACTGAAGTGCACCAAATTATTGCACAGAAGATACATCCTGACTTGGAATAAAATTTCTTTTTCTATCTTGGCATGAGAAATATTAAAGATGTTTACATGAAACCACCAATGCAGAGCTGCAAATAGCTAAAACATTGCACCCTTGGTTTGATTGATATCTCTGTGATTCTTCTCTAAATATAAGGAATAATATGAATATAAGTAGCCAGGACTTAATAAAACTAAAAAACATCTGTGTAGTGAAATAAATCCTCACTAAAACAAGCCTCCTTACTGAATTATAGAAAATATTTGCATACCATACATATAACGAGTCTCAATCCAAAAATCTTAAAAGAATATAAACATCTCAATAAAAAAGAGAAAATAACCCTACCCCAAAATGAGCAGATAAGCAAATGAGGTATTCTGACAAAGAAGTCATACAGATGGCACACATGAAAAAATGCTCATCATCATTATTATTGACAAATTGTAAATCAAACCATAGTTAGATACCATCACACACCTGTGATTATAGACCATAATAATAAAGACTAGAAGTACAAGTGTTACTGAGGGTGTGAAGGAAAAGGAATACTCATACACTGATGAAAAAATTAAATGATCCAGCCCTTATGTAACACATATGAAGTTTTTTTGAAGATATGTAATTCAGCAATCCTAATTCTAGACATCAAACTGAAGAATGACAAAAGAGGAATTCTAAAGGATAAATGCACTTCAATGTTTATTGCATCATATTTACAATAGTCAAATTGTAAAAATTTGCTAAGTACCCAAGTATACATGGATGGAGTAGAAAAATAGTATAGGTAGGTAGGTAGAAGATGATAGATAGATAGATAGATAGATAGATAGATAGATAGAATGATAAATAGCATTTTTAAAAATGAAGTAACTTATCATTGGTTTTAATATATTTGGGTCCTTAACTCTCTTATCCTATTGTGATATAAAAAACAGCATTTTAAAATAAAACAAATTTTCCTGTAAGCATATATACAACTTTATCTTTCTCAAGCACAAATTACTATCAACTTGTTCCAGGATCTCCAATAGACATATTACAAATGAAATAATCATGTATTTAATCTACTGTGCAACAATTGCATGAATGACAGTACATTGAACTTGGTGTGTTGTCCTAAATATTACTCTGGCAATGTCTTGTTCAAAAAATTGAATTTATATGAAAATATGGTAATTTCTGTCTTTATTCCATACTTTTTTTCAATTTATGCTTTCTATTTTCTCCATTTATGCTTCCTAAAAGCCAATGAAAATAAATATCACTTGTATGTAGAATGTTGAGAAACAAATAAAAAAGAATTCAAATAAGACAAACTGTAAGACTGACTTGAAAGCAGACCATAGGTATGAGACACTTAGGATGTGAGAGGAAGGGAAAGTGAGCAGTAGAAAGCAGGGCTTGGGGAGAAGGGCATAATGGACTATGGTGGAGGACTATGGATATTTTGGTAGTAGAAAATTCATGGGATCACACCAAAGGGAATTCCTGTAATATGAAAAATTAAACTATGCTAAAAAAGTAACAAATAAATAAGTAGACCACATCATATTTAAAGTGTGTTGGTGGGAGATTAGAATCACACACACAACATATTCCAATATTAAGAGTTACATCTATAAAACAGGAAGTCTGCTATAAAAACAATTGGAGAACATTAAAAACCTATTGTAAATTTAAACTATGACTCATAAATAAACATCAAATTCAAGGCTTATATGATAAAATAAAAAACATGAAAAGGTTTTTTTACTATAAAATATAATAAAATATTCTTCTCATTATCCTTTCTTGGGGGTAAATGCCTTAAGTTAACCAAAATATCTCCTAAAATTATAAATTTATATAAGGCAATTATTCAATCTAGTGTCATTAATAAATAGAACAATTTTAAGGAGACCTACATAACAGTGCATAAAAACTCAGCCCAGCCATGAAAAATGACCAGAGACAGAGAGAGGCAGCCCTCAAATACCACAAAGTGAATGCAGTAGAATTCTTTGAGTCCCTAGCCCCAGTGAGCCCCTAAACCAGTACCACATAGCAGTGCCTGTCCCAGCAGAGGGAGCAAGAAAAAGATCTTAGGAGAAAAAAACAAACCCTTCCTAAGGGAAGAGTTAATGCGCTCAAGTCCAAGTATCACCACCACCATCCTCAATGACTGCCAGAGAAACTTAAAAAGTGGATTTGATGTACAGCTTGAGGGAGAAAAACAGCCATGTAGAAGAATGGAGCTCTAACAGCTGGAAGCCATATTCACTTGATACCACCTATGAGTGCAAGAGAGTACTGTTCATCAAAAGAACCAACTAGAAAGCACTAACAACCATAGCAGCATAAGCACAAGCAGAATCAACCACAAACTGGTAAAGAACTTCAATAAAAATGTCAACAAATACAAACGCCACAGTAACCCAATGCAAAAGCAAGCCTAAAAACAAACAATGAGAAGAAAACACAAAAATGTTCAAGTAAGCCCTTCAGGAAATAATATTCCACCAAATGAAAGACAGTCCTCAGAATTCAATAATGGCAACACATAAAGATAAGTTAGTAGACAGAAGGACATAACATTTGTTAATCTTTATTCAACAAATGAGGGACAACCAAGCTACACTAGATAATCACTAGCTCACTAGCAGCGCTGAAAGCAGACGTGAATGAAAATAAATATGCGGTAGAAGATTTCAGCACTCCACTCTTACCAAAGACAGGTCAATAAGAAAGAAACTACACAAGGATCCAACAGTTATAAATGAAAACCTAGACGATATGCTCTGTTAGATATCTAAAGACCACTTTTTCCCTTTATTTTTCTTTTTTTTATTTATGCATATATATATTTCACACCAATCACATCTTTGTGGTCCCTGGGGGTCCCCACCACCTCCCTTCCCTGGCCACTCCAGCTGGTCCCCTCCCGCAGTTGTGTACTTTCATTTCGTTGTCCATATATTAGTGAAAGCATTTGGTTTCTGTTTTTTGCCTTCTGACTTGTTTCTGCCAGTATGATTTCTTCTAGGTACATCCGTGTTACCAGAAAATCATCAAGTTTATCATTTTTTATTGATGCGTAATATTCCATTGTGTATATATACAACATCTTTTTCATCCAGTCATCTGTCTTGGGATATTTGGGTTGTTTCCAAGTTCTTGCAATTATAAATAGTGCTGGAATAAACATCCAAGCACAGGTGTCCCTTTGTACCCACATTGAGGTCTCTTTTGGGTAGATTCCCGAAAGAGCAATTGCTAGGTCAAATGGTAGTTCCATTTTCATTAGTTTGAGGGTCCTCCACACTGCTTTCCATAGTGGTTGGACCAGTTTACATTCCCACCAGCAGTGTAAAAGTATTCCTTTTTTTCCACATCCATGCCAGCACTTGTTGCCTGTTTTTTGGATGTGGACCATTCTTATTGGTATACGATGGTATCTCATTGTGGTTTTGATTTGCATTTCCCTTCCTGCTAATGACATTGAACATTTTTTCACATGCCTGATGGCCATTTGGGCTTCCGCTTTGGAAAAATTTCTTTTCAGATCCTCTCCCCATTTTTTAACTTGGTTCTTTGCTCTGTTTTTGTTAAGTTGTGAAAGTTCTTTGTGTATCTTTGTTTTCAGACCCTTGTCGCTTATATGGATGGCGAAAATTTTTTCCCACTCGGCTGGGATTCTTTTTGTTTTTTCTTTTGTCTCTTTGCAGTACAGAAGCTTTTTAGTTTGATATAGTCCCAGCTGTTTATGTTTTCCTTCATTTTTTTGCCATCTATAGATGTGACCAAAAATGGATTTCTGAATTGTAACTCATGAAGGGTTTTGCCCAGGTTTTCCAATGTGTATTTTATGGTTTCGGGTCTTACATCTAAGTCTTTTATCCATTTTGAGTTGATTTTTGCACATGGTGTGAGGAAGTTAACTTAGTTCATTTTTTTTTTGCATGTCTTGTTCTAGTTTTCCCAACACCATTTATTATTGAAGAGGCTGTCCTTGTTCCAATGTAAGTTTTTCACTTCTTTGTCAAAGATTAGTTGACTATGTGTGGCTTTATTTCAGGGGATTTGGTTTTGTTCCATTGGTCTGATTGTCTGTTTTTATACCAGTACCAACCTGTCTTAATTACTATGGCTTTGTAGTATAGTTTAAAGTCTGGAATAGTAATACCTCCATTCTCTCTTTTCCTGGTCAGGGGTTTTTTAGATAATCAAGGTCTTTTGTTATTCCATATGAATAACAAAGATATTTTTTGTAATTTTTGTTCTATATCTTTGAAGAATGTTGTTGGAATCTTTATAGGGATTGCATTGAATTTGTTGATTGCTTTTGGTAGGATGGTCATTTTGATGATGATCATTCTTCCCATCCATGAGCAGGGAATGTCTTTCCATTTCCTTATGTCTTCTATTTCCTTTAGCAGAGTTTTGAAGTTTCTTTATATAGATCTTTCATGTGTCTGGTTAGGTTTACCCCTAGGTATTTTATTTTTTTTTTCGGTCCAATGGTAAATAGGATTTTTTTTTTAAATTTCTTCTTCTTCTGTTTGACTTTTTGTGTAAAGGAAAGATTCTGTCTTCTGTGTGTTGATTTTGTAACCAGCTACTTTGTTGAACTGGTTTATTGTTTCAATAACTTTTTCTGTGTATTTTCTTGGGTTCTCTACATATAGAATCATGTCGTCTGCATATAATGAGAGCTTCAGTTCTTCTTTCCCTATTTGTACTCCTTTTATGTCTTTCGTTTGTCTTATTGCCCTTGTTAGAACTTCCAGTACAATGTTGAAAAGTAATGGAGAGAGCGGGCATTCTTGTCTGGTTCCGGATCTTAATTGGAATGATTTTAGTTTTTCTCCATTTAAGATGATGTTTGCTATAGGTTTGTCATAGTTTGCTTTTATTATGTTGAGCAATGTTCCTTTTATCCCAAAATTTTCAAGAACCTTTAATATAAATGGGTGTTGAATTTATCAAATGCTTTCTCTGGATCTATTGATATGACCATATGGTTTTTGGTTTTCTCCTTATTGATGTGGTGGATTATGTTAATTGATTTTCGAATGTTGAACCATCCCTGTGCCCCTGGGATAAATCCCACTTGGTCATGGTGAATAATGCTTTTCATACATTGTTGGATTTGGTATGCCAAGACTTTGTTTAAAATTTTTGCGTCCATGTTCATTAGGGAAATTCATCTATAGTTTTCTTTTTATGTGCTGTCTTTATTTGCTTTGGTATGAGAGTGATGTTTGCTTCATAGAATGTGTTTGGCAGTTTTCCTTCTTTCTCATTTTTTGGAAAAGTTTTAGTAATGCTGGCATTATTACCTCTTTGAATGTCTGGTAGAATTCATTTGTGAAACCATCTGGTCCTGGGCTTTTGTTTTTAGGTAGAGTTTTGATGACTGCTTCAATCTCTCTAGTAGTGATTGGTTTGTTTAAGCTCTCTACTTCTTCATTTAGTTTTAGGTGGTTATATCTTTCCAGAAATTTGTCCATCTCATCCAGGTTGTTGTATTTGTTTGCATATAGGTGTTCATAGTAATCTCTGACTATTCTTTGGATTTTTGATATGTCTATTGTAATTTCTCCTCTTTCCTTTGTAACCCTGCTTATTTGAGTGTTCTCTCTTCTTTGTGAGGTTTGCAAGGGGTTTATCAATTTTATTTATTTTTTCAAAGAACCAACTTTTGGTTTTGTTGATTTTCTCAATAGTCTTTTTTCTCTCTAGATTATTTATCTCTGCTTTCATTTTTATTTTTTCTTGTCTTCTGCTGGTTTTTTTTGTTGTTGTTGTTCCTTTTCTAGTTCATTGAGTTGGGAGATTAGGTTATTTCTTTGGTTGTTTTCTTGTTTTTTTATATGAACCTGTATTACTATGAACCTTCCTCTTAAAGATGCTTTTGCTAAGTCACAGACATTTTGGAATGTTGTGTCTTCTTTGTCATTTGTTTCAAAGAAGGTTTTAATTTCTTCATTAATTTCCTCAGTTACCCGGTCTTCACTTAGTACGTTGTTCAGTCACCATGTGTTGGACTTTTTTCTTGCTTTGTTTTCATTGTTGATTTCTAGTTTAATGCCTTTGTGATTGGAGAAGAGTTGGTACTATTTTAATCTTTGTATACCTGTTATTATTTGTCTTATATCCTAATATATGATTGATTTTTGAGAATGATCCATGTGCATTTGAGAAGAAGGTGTAGTGGGTTTAGTGTCCTGTAGATATCTATAGGTCCAGACAGTCTAGATCTTCATATAGGGCTTTTGTGTCTTTGTTTAGTTTTTGTCCTGTTGATCTGTCCTTTGGTGAGAGTGGTGTGTTGAAATCACCTACCACATATGTGTTCTCACCGATGTCTGTTTTCAGTGCTGTTAGTAGTTGTTTGATGAATTTTGGTGCTCGCTCATTTGGTGAGTATATGTTAATAATTGTTACGTATTTGTTATGCATTGACCCTTTTACCAATATATAATGTCCATTTTTATCCCTTGTCACCTTTTTTTAGCTTAATGTCTACATTATCTGCTATTAATACGGCTACTCCTGTTTTCTTCTGGGGACCGTTTGCTGTAGCCCTTTTTTCCAGCCCTTTACTTTTAGTCTGTGCTTATCTTTTGTGTTTAAGTATGTTTCCTGCAGGCAGCAGAATGTTGGGTTTTGTTTTTTGATCCACTCTGCTACTCTGTGTTTTTTGTTTGCTGAATTGAGACCGTTGACATTTAGGGTGATGATTGATACTTGCTGTTCTGGTGTTGACTTTTGGAGGATCATTTGGAGGTTAAGGTTTCCTTTTTTATTTTCTGTTACTTGAGATTCTGAAGTTGGTTTTTTGGTTGTCATTTTGAGGTTCCGATTAACTTCCATGTATTGTCTGTTCATTCTTCTGTTGGTTTTAATCTGAGGGCTTCTTGCAAGATTTCTTGGAGTGGAGTTTTAGTGGTAGCATATTTCTGGAGGCTTTGCTTGTCTGTGACGGTTTTTATTCTTCCTTCATAGAGGAAAGAAAGCTTTGCAGGATAGAGTAATCTTGTTTGGCATTTTTTATCTTGGAGTTTTTTTAAGATATGACTCCATGCTCTCCTTGCTTGGAGTGTCTCTTAAGAGAAGTATAAGGTCAGCCTAATAGGTTTTCCTTTGTATGTTATCTGTTTCTTTTTGCTAGCCAATCTCATTATTTTTTCCTTATCATGGACTCTTGGGAGTTTTATGATGATGTTTCTTGCTGTGGCTTTTCTTTCGTTGATGTAGTCTGGTGTTCTTTTGGCTTCCTGGATGTCAAATTTCATTTTTTTCTTCAGGATTGGGAAGTTTTCCTCCATTATTTATTTAAATAGCCTTTCAGTGCCCATATGCCTGTTTTTTTTTTTTTTTTCCTGGGGCACCCATAACTCTTATGTTTCCTCTCTTTGGGGAATCGGACAGATCTCTGACTTTTTCTTCTATTTTCTTAACTCGTGTTTCTCTTTCTCTTTCTTTCTTCTTCCTCTCGATTTCGGTGTCCTCCAGGGTACTTACTCGTTCTTCAATTTCACACAGTCTGCTTTCATAACATTTTCCTGCATTTTTAAGCTCTTCTGTTGCTCCCTTTAGATGTTGGGTTTCTTTCTGGATCTTGTTCGGGTATTCAATTTTATTCTTCAATTCTTCAATTATTTCATCTTTGTTGATGTTTTCTTTCTTGATATTTTGCATTTTTTTCTTCCAACTTATTCAGTTTATCTGCCATGCTCACTTCTTTTTCTTTATGTTTTTCTAATTCTTCCCTTAGCTCTTTGAATGCTTGTAACATGCTTAGGTTCAGCTCCTTGTCTGGAAAGTGGCACATTTCTTCATGTTATATTTGTTGGTTTCTAGAGTTTGTCTTTCCTTCAGTGGTGTATTGGTTGCTGTGGGCTTGCTGGGGTGTTTGCCTTTTTCCTCTTTCCTGTGCTTTGCTTTCGCACTTTTTCCACATACTGAGCAACTATGGCTCTAGTATTGGCTGGCATGATGATTGGCATCTCTTAATAGTTTGTAGTTGATTCTGTCTTTGTGTCTATGTAGCTGAGGTAAGTAATTTTTTCTTTCCTTTGGCAGATTTGGGTGTGTGATAAGTGTATGTGGTTGCTATGGTACACTGTCTTCTTGTAATTTATGTCTTTTAGGCTTATTGGACAACAGTTCAATTCTGTGTTCCCCTAAGAGGGGTTGTGATTAGTAGATGCTATAGGGCTTCTTCTGTGGTTCTTTATGGAGGAGTATAGGTGTCTTTTGTTTTTGTTCATTTTTATTTATAGTCCTGTTGGGTTATTTTTTCTGCACTGGGGACGCGAATGTGCCCCGCCCCTACCTGGGGTCTGGATTGCTGTCCGTACTTTAGGGGCTGGCAGGGCCTTTTCAGCGGTGCAGTCTCTGGGTCATGCCCACTCACCTGGTTGCCTATGTTGCTGAGCCTCAGGGCCCAGCTTCAGGTCCCTCTCAGGTGGCTAGGCTGCTGAGTGCACCCCACCCCCACTGGGGGTCTGGATTGCTATCTGTGCTTCCGGGGCTGGTAGGACGGGCACTTTTTTCAAATGCTCATGTATCATTCTTCAAAATCAGCCACATATTCATTCAAAAGAAAAACATTGGTAAATACACAGATTAAAATATACCAATATTCTTTTCTGCTATAAAGTTATCAAACTAGAAAACAACAGTGAAAAGAAAACAAGGAGATTGCCTACTACATGGAGACTGAACAACATGCTCCTGAGAGACCACTGGGTAAATGAGAAACTCAAGGAAGAAATTAAAACATACATGGAGATAAATAGCAAAGACCACAACACCCCAGAATTGATGGGGCTCAACCAAAGCAGTAATAAGAGGAAAGCACATAGCAATACAAGCCCATATCAAAAAGCAAGAAATACCCCAAAGAAATAATTAAGTTCTCAACTCAAATAACTAGAAAAGGAACAACAAAAATCTAAAGCCCAACAGAAGACAGGAAATAATAAAAATTAAAGCTGAAATATGTGAAATATGAATAAAAAAGAAAATACAAAAGAGCAATGAAACTAAAAACTGATTCTTCATTAAATTAATAAAATTGATTAAGGCTAACAAAGAAGGGAAATGCCTCCAAAACCAGGATCATAAGTGAAAGAGAAATTACAACTTACACAGCAGAAATTCAGTGGCTAGAAATTTATATGAGTATTTAGATGTAAAAAAATACAACAAACTGATTGTGATGAATACTCTTAGAACTATATAGCTAATCAAAGTTGGAGAAAGAGAAAATAGAGGGATTACACAAACTACAAGCAGTGAAACTGAAACAGTCATCAAACTTTTCCTTAAAAAAGAAAGAGCTCAGGATGAGATAGTCCCATAAACAAGTTCTAAGAACATTAAATGATGAAATAGCACTGTAGAGTTTGTAAAAGACTTCAAAAACATTGAGAAAGAAGGAAAATATCTGAATACATTCTATGAAGCAAGTGTTACATTAATACCAAAACCAAGCAAAGATAGCACACACACACACAAAAGAAAACCTCAGACCAATCTGCAAAATGAACACGGGCGCAAAAAATTCTAAGTAAAATCTTGGCAACCAAACACAATAAAGAACAAAAAGGGTTATACCATCACAAAGTGGTATTTGTTCAATGTGCACAAGGTTGTTTCAACAACTGAAAATCAATCAACATAGTCCATCACATCAACAAGGATAAAACCAAAAATCATATGATCATATCAACAGACACAGCAACAGCATTAAATAAAGTTAAATATCCATTCATGATGTAAGCCTTTGATAAAATTGGGAAAAAAGAACATATTTCAGAACAATAAAAGCCATATATGACAAACCCATAGCAAAAACTATTTTTTAATGGGGAAAAACAAACCATTTCCATTAAGATTTGGATCAAGGCAAGGGTGTTTTTTCTCACCACTACTATTCAACATAGTACTGCAAGATTTAGCTAAGGCAGTAAGGAAAGAGAAAGACATAAAAGGGATACAAATGGGAAAGAAGAAATGAAATTATAATTATATGTGAATGATATGGTATTTTAAGTAGAGAATCCACAAAAATGCACAGAAAAAAAGAATTGAAACAAAAAACCAGTTCAGTAAGGTAACTGGTTACAAAATCAACAAACAAACATCATTACGCTTCTTACATACATAAAATCATTCATAAGAAGAAGAAATTGAAAGTAAAAACACTCCATTTAACACTGCACCAATGAAAATTAATACCTACAAATAACAAACAAAGGATATGAAAGACTTATTCAAAAAAACCTATAAACCTTTGTTAGAAGATATAGAACAAAGAAATGATATCTATTCATGGAATGGAAGAATGAACATTATCAAAATGGCCATCTTACAAAAGCAATCTACAGATTCAATGCAATCTCTAAAAATTTCAATAATATTCTTTCTATTTTTTGTTGAAAGAAGCAAATTTATTTATGAAAGACAAAGTGATAGATAAGAAGTAAAGAAGAGAGAAAAGCCCAGGGTGGGGTAAGGAGATGATTCTCAATGGCATTCTTTAAAGAAATAGAACAAGTATTATAAAAATTAATATGGAATAAAAAAAAAAACCTACAAGAACCAAAAGAAGAGAGAATGAAGGTATCACATTCCCAGACTTCAAATTACATTGCAAAGCCATCATGGTGCTGAAATAGAAACAGACATAAAGACCAATGAAATAGAATTGAATTGTCAGAAATAAAGCCACACATATATGATCAACTATCCTATGACAAAAGGCCAGGAAACATACATTAAAACAAGTATAGTCTCTTCAATAAGTGGTGTTAGAAAAACAAGACTGTTCTATGCAAAAGAATGAATCAAGACTGCTCCCTTACACCATACTAAAAAATAAACACAAAATGGGTAAAATACCTGGACATAAGACTCCAAACCTTAAAATACTTGGAATAAAATATAAACAAAACATTTCATGACTTATTCCACAAATACATGTTTCAAGACACATCTATACATGCAAAAAAAAAAAAAACTGATGGAAAACATAAACAGTGGGATTATACCAAGCTAAAAAGCTTCAGTACAGCAAGAGACAATAATATAAACAAAAAAGTCACCCAACTGAACGAAAAAAACTTTTTTACTCCACTCAACTGACAAGTGTCTGATATCAAAGATCCACAAATAATTCATGCAACTTAAAAAAAAAAATCAGTCACCATAGTGTTCCAGCCACTATAGAAAGCTGTGTAGAGGAGGTACCTCAAACTAATGAAAATGGAACTGCCATTTATTTCATCAACTTCATTTCTGAGCATCTACCAAAGGACACCAAAACACTAATTCAAAAAGATTCCTAATCTCAGATGTCTATTGCAGAACTATTTACAATAGTCACAATATGAAAACAATTCAAATGCCCCCAAACAGATGAATGGATTAGCAAGTAGTAGTATATTTGCACAGTGGAATATTATTCAGCAATCAAAAAGGACAAACCTAATCTATTTGTGGCTGTATAGATGGAGCTAAAAGAGAACATGCTAGTGGATGAAATAAACCAGAAAATAAAAGACAAAAACCAATGGTCTTTATAAGTGGTCTTTATACCACATATACGTCATATAAAGGGAAAACAAACAAAAGGTCAAAAAAAGTTAAAGCTAACAAACTGACAATAGAAATAAAGCATACAGATAGGGAGGGAGGGGGATGGAGTGAGGGAAGGAGGGAAAAATCAGGGAAGAATGATGACAAAATATAAAGATGACAGTTGTTAGGTGACATGGTAGTAGAACCCTTGGAAATATAACAATGTAATGCATATATACACATAATATAAATAAATATATTTCAATATTGTTTTTCTCTTTCTGTATGCATACATGTGCATATATACTTACAAAATAAATAAATAAAAACATTTTAAAAATATACAAATAGTTTACATATTTCAAACATTGCATTTACTCCTCCATTAAAGAGAAAACTCAAAGCTCATGTTAAGGAACATTTGGAATGTAAATATTTGAGAATGCAGCTAATCAATGCTTGTAGAATAGAGTTTGAATGAAGTTCAGTAAAGCTTTATATGGTGTATATCAGGTGACTGTTGAATGATTTTAGTCACAGAAACACAGAAAAAAGATGACACTGTACTCCACCTGTAATTTTCCCCAGTGTGACTTATTTCTGTCATCAATATTACCATCAGATTTAAATTCATAATCCCTTACAAGAGTTTCTATAAGTACTCCCTTTTTGGTCTTCTGGCATGATCACTGTCCCTGCTAATTATCTCCTATATTAATTAGTTTTTGAAAGCAATTTACATCCCCTATTTGCTATTAAAAGTAATTGCTTAGACTTAAATAATTCTCTTTCCAGTCTGTTATTTTACTTATCTTTACTTTTTTCCATATCTTATCCTTTCCCTAGCTCCCAGCAAACATTACACTAATGAGACATGTCTCACCAATTCAAAATACCAAAAAAAGTTAGGCTTTTGGCAAACTTTTTTTCATTTAGTAGTGATTTGATATACGTCATTTGATATACATTTAGTAGTCAAATGATATACATTAATAAATGATACAATTTTTAAAAATATAATAATACTTAAATCTCTGTCTTATCTAGCAATGTTGGCAAAACATGAAGTAAATCCAGTGGAAATCACAGTAGTTCTAACATAAAGTAGATTAATTTATTATGGAGTGAGTGAAGTAACGTTTTTTTAACATATACCTTAGGGATACAATTTTATTATGCTATAATTCTGTTATAGATATTAGCATGCTAGGAACCAGAAATGATATGTAGATTTATTAACAAATGACTTGTTTGATTAACTCTCTAGTAGAGAAAAGTTACTACTTTATTAGTTCTCAGGTTATTTTGAAACGTGCATCAGTTCTATCAGAAGAATGCAGGATAGAAAACATTAGACTTGCCTGAGTTAAAGATTTGCAAAATCAATCCTTAACACCAGCTAAAGAAACTACTTAAATTCAAGATTTTGGAGGTAACCTTATTCACACTATATTGTATTTAAATAGATAAAGTCGAATATTTTTTTGTGGAAGTATAAGACATAACAATAAAAACAAAAGATATCATCCATTTAGAAAGAAGTAGTAAATTATGATTCTCCCTCCATTGCTTTTTCATACTTTAAAACTTTTAAAATATTTTGAGTAGCATTCAGGCTAAGTGTTTGATCTATTATGAGACATACTTACATTGAAGCTGTTTGATTTTGCATCAACCAGGATTTTGTGCCTGTAGTCCATAGAACCAGATAGAGATTAATTTTTGATAGTATCATAAAAATAAGAATTTTTTTACAGGAATGATGATGGATTATCAGATTATTTCTATATAAAAAGATCATCTGTGACAATGAAGGTATAAATTAAAAGAGTATCAATGATTTATCAAAAATATTTCCTCCTAATAATGACTCTCTAGCTTCTCATCCACTGTCATTGGTCTCTGAGATAGATGACAGTCACATTAGATAAAAGTTATTCATATTGACATTGATTTCTTGCTGATGCAAGGCACAACTAGTAGAAGAAACAAATATATTCTGTAATATTTTTGTATTTTTAATTAGTTTTTAAAGTACATTATTTCACTTAATTACTAATGTTTTGATGGTATATGATTTCCCTTCTCCAGGTATAGTCACATAGTCCTCACTCCACCAAAGCTCTATTGACATAGCAATTGTAAATCAATGTTTCTAAGCCTATTGAAGTTGAGCTAGAAGTAAAGAAAAATTATGTCTTGTCCTGTGCTGAAGTTCTTAAGGAGACCGATAATTTATAAAGACCAATAATTTATAAGCACTTTTTAATTTCCCATTTACTCATTACAAGAAATATCAGATATTTAATTAATTAACTGATTCATGACTTTAATGTTTATTTCATGATAATAAATCCCTGACTTTTAGTTAGTTAAACACCTTCTTAGATACCTAGTTATTTCCCTCAAGGATCTTAGAATATGGTATATATACACAATGGAATATTACTCATCTATTAAAAATGACAAATTGGATGATTTTATGATAACATGGATGTACTTAGAAGAAATCATATTAGCAGAAACAAGTTAAAAAGAAAAAGACAGACACCAGATGGTTTCACTATTTTATGGGACATGGGGAAGAAAAAAAGCCATGAAGAAAAATCAAAACAGACTAATAACCAAATTGAAGTACACAACTTGGAGGTGGAGGGGTTGGGTGGGAATTGTCAGGGAGGGTGAAAAGGGGTAAACCCAGGGGATTACAAAGATATGGAATTTATATATAAACAAGTTATTTAATTAAAAAAGGATCTTAGAATAAATAAAAATGATGCTACATGTTCACAATGTAATAACAATATGTGATTTTTCATGTATCTGCTATACATATAGTATACATTTAAATATTTTCAACATTCTAATGCTTTGCAATGAATGCTTTAATAATAATGTTAACAATATATTTTAAATTTGAAAGCATTTGACATCTCATTTTCCTCTTTTGAAGAAATGAATGACAAACATATCATAAGATTAAAATGTTCATAATCACAGTACTTATCCAAGAAACACCCATTATTAGTAAATATTTCTAACAGATTAGTACTAAGAATATTTTCTAAATATACTCTCATTTTTTTTGTCTCCTACAGATTTTAATTGAAATTGTAATTAAGTGTTTATTAATCCACATTTTAAATAACCTCCCAAGCTCCGTTCAGGCACATCTTTATATATATATTATATACATATACATCTTTATATATATAGATATTATATATATTATATCCACTTTATATATATTCTTATATATTTTTAGATATAAAATATATAAGAATCTATATTACTTACAAGATAGAGAATAAATATTATAAGTGATAGAGGAAACTATATTGGTAAAAATAAAAAAACAGTACCTGTTCCCATGAAGGTTGTATATTGCAGTTAAAGTAATATTTACTAGACATTAGAAACCATGCTTCTACTAACTAGAAAAGTGGTCTTTGATAAGTCACTGTTTTGTTCTACTCATGTGAAAATATAAGACAAAGGGCTAGAATATATTTGTATTATAATTTTAAGAATCCAACTATTTGCATGAACTGGAGACACATACCACAAAAATTTTATTTGCAAATCAAGTAAATTTATTTAAATTATAGAAGCAAATTAATCTATACTTAATCTTTCCTAAAGATTTATACTTTATAAACTAATTAAATAGCTAGTTTTGAGAGTTCTTCTTTCTAAAAATGAGTGAATTTATTTGGCAGATTATTTGTAATTTTGGAACAGTTCTGGTATTTCATTTCTTCTATGTTCAAAACCCTGTTCTGGTACTCTTTAGAAAACACAATATTCTGCATTTTATCCCAGTTAAGCAATGAAAGATCCTGTGGCAAAAATTCAACACAGATGCTTAGATGGATGCTGATCTCATGATATCCTCAGAATTTCATTACCTCTCATTTAGCTACTAATAAATATCTGCTTGGGCAATTTAATACACAGTGACTGAAAACAAGTAGAGGCTGTGACCCAAGCAATGTTAGGAATGACAAATGCTAAAAACTTGGAAATATAGTTGTTGATGATCTGAGATTGTGTTCCAGCACAGTGAGTTCCAAAAACTGACAGCCAGATATCAAAGTGAGAAAGATAAATGCTGGACTTTTTGTAACTAGGGAAAAGAGCTTTTGCTTAGGAACTGTAGATGTACAGAGCTAGTACATTATGAAAAATTATTTCAGTCTATAGGGATTTGTGGTTCTTGAGATAATTATTATTTCACTTTTATGATATATTTTATATATCAGAGGAGATGACCCTAGCTGAGCATTACCTTGAGATCAGAGTCTAAAATGTGTTGTACTTCTCTGATTAAGATCATTGTATTACTTATTTTTTTCTCACAAAATAAAATGTCTATCTTTAATGTTTATTAAAGCTTGAAGGATAGAGAACAATTTTATTCTTTTATTTTCTTAGCTTAGAAAATGCATGCCTAGTAGAAAATTAGTACATGATAAATCCAGAGTAGTAAAGCTTTATATTGAGGAATGCTCTCAAACACATTTATGTGACTTTTTCTTCAAAAAGTCTCCTAGTAGAAACAGTACAAATCATCCATGTTTATATAGAAAAAGCAAACTGAAGTTCACAAATATTAAAAGACTTGAGTTCAACAGCTTCCACATAATTGAACTAGATCACAATTCCTGTTTTCCTCTTAAAGATTTATCATATCATCTTGGTATTTCCAATTGAACAGGCCTGTTAATATTCTCAGCATTTGGAAGTTTTCCTCTTTGTGACTTTAAATACAGAAATCTCAGTCTGAATGTAAGTTCAGGGCTAAATAAAGGTTTATATTATTTTGGATTTTGTAATATGGCTTTATTTTCAAATTAAAAATAAAAATAAATCATTTTATTGAACATTTTAATTATCCCTAATTTTTAAAGAGTCAGCCTAAAAAGATTTCTGGCTTAATTTTTAAATTCAATTTACTTAACTCCTTTTTATAGATTGCATTCTAATAAATTAAATGATTAATTGCTTTTTATGTGGTAATGTGAGGATATCACATCAAGTGTTGCCTCTTGGTGCTCCTACCACCAAACCAGCCATAGTTTCCAACTTTAATCCATTGTGATTCCATCCATCTTTGTGCTTACCCTTGTTCTTCCTCCTCTCTCTCTGTATACTTCAGTTCAAGGTCATCTTTCAAATAATAGTTTTAAAACTTACCTTTATCTGATCTTTTGTTTGGTTTCTTTATATTCCATGTACTAGTGATATTAGCCAGTGTTTAGCTTTCTCCTGAATTATTTTCACTCATCATTACTCCTTCCAGCTCCATTGAAGTTGATGCATTTTATTCCCTGATCTAGATACTCTATGTCTTTAAATTGGGAAATTCAGTTCATTAAGAGTGATTATTGATATATGAAATTATTTTGTTGCCATTTTGTTCTTAATATTTGTGTTTCATTCGATTCCCTTATTCATTTCTTTGTGTATGTCCCTCTCTTTGTTTTCAATGTGTGAACTCCTTTCAATATCTCTTGGGGAGATTATCTAGTGTTTGCAACTCCCCTGAGTTTCCTATATCTGAAAAGACCTTGATTTCTTACCCATAACTAAAGAAGAAACTTACTATGTAGAGCATTCTTGGCTGGTTAATGTTATTTTTAAATATTTGGAATACATCATTCCATTTTATTCAGGACCATAGTTTTTACAGAAAAGCCTGATGTTAGCCCAGTTGGGGTATCTTTATAGGTTATCTGTTTCTTCCTAGTTGGTAGATTCAGTATTCCTTTTTTTGTGTTGAATTTTTGCAACTTTGACTACTACATATGTTTATGTTTAAGTCTCTGTTTGTTTAGGTACCCCAGGGTTCTTTTATCTTGGATTTTTTATTTATTCTCTTATGTAGGTCATAGAAGTTTTCCTCCATTATTTTTAAAATACATTTCCTATTCTTTCTCTCTCACTCTCCTCCCTCCCTCTCTGGTATTCCTACTATTCTTCTGTTCCCTTTCCCCTTGGTTGGAAATTTTTCAATGTTTCATCATGCTTTCACTCCATTTTTCTCTTTATGTTAATATCCAGGTTCTCCAAAAATTCACAAATCCAAGTATAATAACTTATTTTTTTATTTGATCTTTTACATCTGTAACTTTTTCTACAATTTTCAATCTGTTTCTCTTTTCTATATCTGCAATCTCTATTGTAATGTTATTGCCAGCTTCATTTTTTATATCTCATCATTTTTATTTTTAAGATTTTTATTCAGAGAACTTTTTGTTTTAATTTCTTTATCGTGGTGATTATAAACTTTGAAAAGAGGAATATTTTTGCCATGTTTATGAATTTGGAGTAAGGACATTTATTCTTTTTGCATTTTATCATTCCCCTAGTGAGACAGGTAGTCATTTCTTGAGTTCACCTCTGCATTATTTACTTTTGGTCCCACCGACTATAAGTGAGTTACTGTTGGTCATGACTGTTCCTCTTTCATTGGTCAGGTGTCTCATTGTTCTGGGAAGGTAGCTGGAGAAGTCTTGTGGGAGGTTGCCTCAACTGGGGCCATACCTGTTCTTCCACATGTGGGTGAAGGGCCTTACCAGTGTGAGTGGGCAGCTAGCATGGTCTTCTCGACTTGGGGTTGCTTTAGCATTTCTCTGGCAAAATTCTGGGATCTCAAGTGTCTGAGGGGCAGCTTTGGGCATCTCACATATGTCACAAGTTAAATCAGTTCATTTTAGGTTTATACAAGGCAATTATAGGAGAAGAATATTGACATGAGAGAGTGAGAGACAGAGATAGAGAGAGAGAGAGAGAGCATGCAGAGGGAAATGTGAGGAACATTAGAAGAGTGTTGTTGTATTTTTCAATAACAATAGTAAAGGATAAAAAAATAACAAATTGTAATGAACAAAGAAATTAACTTGCTACTTATAGAAGGAAATTTGTTGCTTCTTTCTGTTTACACATATATATATGTATAGTATATAGTATGTATATATGAGTATGTATAGTTTCAATAAAAGTAAATCATCCTAATATATGTTTTGATAAACTTTGTCTAATAGAATAATATTTGGGATAATGTTATTGATAGTAGATTTAGTTTATGTAACTAAATTCTCTTTCATGGTAACTTCTGCAAGTGATGTTCTCTAGGAATATCATTTTGTTCTGGCATACCTCCAAAATACATGAAGATTGGTTTTAGCCTAGCCACAATTACTTGGACACTTCTGAATTTATTCATGTTTGATTCTCTCCATTGAGAGCATATCTCTTAAATAACACAAATAAGGAATTTTTATGAATTCAGCACCAGGAACAATCTTCAAAACCCAGTGTTTTGAGACATTTCTAGTTCTAATGCAATGAAATGAAATATTTTGAAAAATAATCACAATATATTTAATTCACTTTTCCTTTTGGCAAATATTTCTTTGAATTAATATTTTCCTCTTAGGATTTTTGGCCACATCATTAGAATCCTGGGACCCTTCCAATGCCTGAATCTGTGTGACTTCCTTTGTTCTCTATTGGGCTATTAAAACATTGGGACCATAACATATCATGTGATTTGAAATTCTTATCAAAACATTAGATTTACCTTCACTATCCAAACATAATTGATGTGACAATACCAGTGACATAATGTATGCTAAAATCTTCATAATTATTGAACGTGCAATGAATATCCAACCCAAAGAGTAGTATTGCAATTAATTCTGGCATTATTTGCCTAAAACCAAGATAATAGTGACATTCTATACACTAACACATACTGTACATTGATAGGGGATGTTTGCATACATTATCATATATTCTGGATTTCACTCAAGCTCACTATCTTGGGTAACCTCCTACTTCATTCTCCCTTAAAAGCCAGCCTTTCTTCCAGCTCCAAGATGTCTACTAGAGAGACCAGCTGCTATTGCTACCAGGCATACAGCCAGTTGGTTTCAGTGCCAGAATATCATAGTATCCTCTCAGAGTTTTTTGGCAAAGTGAAGGTTAAAATTACATAAAACATCTTCTTTCTCCCCACCATAGATGTATGTAATAAGAATAAAGGAGATAATTTTGATGATGTATTATTGCATTATTGATGATGTATTATTAAGACCCCCTAATTATTCAGGTTATTGTTGTTTTTAGTATTGTTAATAAACATTAAAGTTTACCTGAAGTTCTAACACTATTATATTTGAGTATAAGATTTCTGCAAAATTTGTTGTTATTTGCTTCTAAAATACCAAGATATGATGGGATCACTTTTTATTGAATTTAAATGTAGGGTTTTTTTTCTTTTCTAAGTCTGATTGTAATGCAAACAATTCTTTTTGTATATAAATGATATTTGCACAGCTGACATGCTGTGCTGTCTAGTAAAAGCTTAAACTAAACTGATGAGTTCATTATACTGCTTATCATATGGGGATAATCATTTATTTTTAAGAGATAATACTGTATAAGTAGGTAACTTATTTATGTTTTTGAAGCCGGGATCCCATATAGGCTGTGCTATTCATTGAAATGATTGGGGGCACCTAGTTCTGGGTGCCATTATCTCTTGCTTTAGAATTGCAAATGATGCTAAGAGCTTCTAGCACCTTGATTGGCATACCTGTTTAACAAGACTTCTTCCCCCCAGGAGTTTTCTTGGCGGGAAATAAGTATATATAAAGAGGGTTGGAACAAAGAAAGAGTCAGCCATTTTGAGAGGAAAGGTGGAGGCCACACCATGAGGAACTTCAGATTGGGCCTTGGCCAAGCCTGGAAACTTATGGCTCTCAGTAAGCATAAGCTGAGTGTGTCTGCAGAAAGTTAAAGAGCTTGGAGATTGAATTTTGTGTTGGAGTGTGCTTTGCTGAGTTTGAATTGTGTCTGGGAGAGGCCATGTGAAAACCAGGCCTGAGAAGCAAATGAACTTTGTTGGTTTCCATACTACGAAGTTTTTTTTCTATTACCTGAAGGAGGACAAGAAGAAGACAGCATGGAGGAGTTGGAGCATGCCAAAAGAGCACACCAGAGGAAGATGTCTTCAAGCATGTGGAGCTGAACTCTGACCGACTGGACATTGGTGAGATGATCAGGACTGAGAGACTGAGGATTTTGGACAATCTGGAGAAAAGACTTTGGACAATGTTGAGAAAAGGTTTTGGACAATTTGAAGTAATCGGAATTTTACTTATATGTTTGTTTCCTGTGGTAAATAAGAGATCACTTTATTAATAAATTAGTCTGCACTCTGAGAGTCTTGTTCTGGTTTGAAATTATAGTAACAAGGCTGGGGATGGTGGAAAGAACCCAGAGAGCTTCAAAGAGGGTAAATTGAGACAAACTTGTATAGAAGTTTAAACTGCAATATTCTTCTGTAGTCTTTGGAGCTGGGAGTTGAGAAGTGGCTGTTGGTTAAATCCATATAGCAAAGGTGACTGGTCTGTAAAGGCATTTTACCTGCACAAGGTAACTGCTTTGAGTCTGACTGGTAGAAGCAGGAAGTTGAGTTGATTTGAGTTATAGAGTTAAAAAGCTGAGTTCAGTGTGAATCAGAAAGCTTCCCTTCTTTTCACCTGATTTCATTTTTACTGTTTTCATACCATGTGAAACAGCACAGAATTTCCATATAGTTAATTGGGAAAATAAATAGGTGAATAGGAGATTGTGGAATGGAGGGAAAAAATGTTAAGTAAAGAATATACCAATTTAAATACAAAGTTATTGTTTTTTGTATATTTGTACAAAAGCAAATAAATCATTTACTTCTCTGAGACATCCCCACAATTTTATGTTCTCAGATGGAATTTTCTAGATCCCTATTTGCTTAAGATCTGTGAAAGATACTAGTCAAGGGTCCATAAACTTCAGAAAATAAATCTAGATTATACACAGCAAGGGGGTCTAAATTATTATGCATTTGAGATATATTTTTGTATTTTAGTATCCTGAGAGGCCCAAAATATATCTCTTTGGATGTCTTCATTCTCATTGGTTCATTTGTTTCTGACAAGGGATATCCTAACTGCAAGAATTCATTTTAGTTACAGTCTCTTTTGCTGTGAATTTTTTAGTTTGATATAGCCCCAATTCTTTATATTCTCTTTCTGTTTTCCTTCTTGCTGGAGATTACTATTTGTTGATTTTTAAATTTATCTTTTTTTTTTTTTTTGGACATTGCTCTGTATATCTTCAGTAGTATTTTTTCTCTGCCCCTGTAAGTTCTGGAAGGTTTTGTCCTCATTATAATTTGTCTCATAATATTCTTTTTTATTTTGTCTTTTGATTGCCCCATTAACTCAGTGGTCTTTCAGTAGCATGTTGTTTAGTCTCCACATATTAGAGGTTTACCTTATTTTCCTTTTGTAGTTGATTTTCCACTTGATACCTTTTCTGGTCAAAGGCAATAATTTGTATGACTTCAACATTTATGGTTTTTTTGATTCTTGTCTTGCGATCCAGAATGTGATCAATCCTAGAGAATGATCCAAATGCATTTCAGAAAAATGAACAATCAGCCTTTTGTGTGTATTTTACTCCATATCTACTAAGCCTATGGTTTAATTGTTTAGTTCTTTAGAGTGAATGTGTCCTTGTTTATTTTCTATCTCATAGATTATTCTATTGCTGAGGATTGGTGTTAAAGTCTCCAAATACGTATTTTCTCTGTGTATGTTTTATATTTAATAGCCATTTTTTGAAGTATTTTATTTCTTCTTTGGTGAGTAAGTATGAAGTAGAGCTGTATTTTTCTGGTTCATTGATTTTAGCTGGAAGTCTATTTTATCTGATAAAAGTATCAGTATCCCTCTCTTGGGTATCATTTGCTGTAGAATTGTTTCCCAACACTTTTCTTTCATCTGTGTTAATCCTTGCAAATTAGGTACAGTTCTGCAGGTAGCAGTGGGTTGGATTCAGTTTTCTTATTGCTGTCATCATTATTGGGTTCTGGAGGTTTTCTTACCTTTGGTGGTATATCATTTTTTGGAGGGCTTACTTGAATCTTTGCATTTTTCTTTTTAGGCTTGCTTTATGTGTTGGGCCACTATGGCACTTTTATTTGCTGACATTGTTATTTAAAGACTTGTACCAAACCCTGGATGATTCTGTTTTGTGTTTGAGCTGCTTGAATAAATTTAGGGCTACAAGTGGGTATTGTGTATTTGGTGTTTCTTTTCAATCTGAGGAGTCAATGAGTGAGTGGGACTGCAGGTGGAATTCTTTTCTTCCACTTGTGTTTCCTTCCCTCAGGTTAGGGGGCATAGGCCCCTCTCCTGAGGTTTTCTAGGGATTGTTGTTCCCAGCTGGAGCTTGGAGTTTGATGATTTTCCTTTCTTTTCATGGAGTGTACTCTCTCTGGTGACCACCTCACAGCATCTGATTCCTGGGACATGCAGCTCAGAGGGCCCAGCATGTGAAATGTCTTTGGGCCTGTGCTTGCTAGCTCCCCATTCACCTAAGGCACTGGAGAGACTGAAGTGCCTGTCTGACAGCTGGGGTGCACAATCCAGATGGCCTGGCTCATAAAATCTGTTGCAGAGACTGCTCTTGCCAGTTTCCCTTTCAGTTCCTTTTATTTGAATGTACTATCTTTCCAGTTTGGGGAACTTTCTTCCATTATTTATTTAATCAATGAATTGTTAAAATTCAAACCCTACAGTTATTTTTAATTATATTTCATGATATACTCTACTACCCTTATATAAATAAAAATAGAAAATAGGGTTAGGTGAAGTGATAATGACCATTTCAGGATGAGGATATCTAAGTTAACATTTTAATGAGTACATACAAATTTTACAGTAGCTATCACATTAATTTGTGTAAATATTTTTATGAAGTAATATATTATTTCAACTACATGAGAGGCTGATTATATGTTTGTTCATTTAACTTGAGAAAAATAGTTTTGAGGAGGTTAATGATTGTAATTGATAAAGTCACTGTATATCAGAGCCAGTTTCCACATTCAGGTTTGAATAATTTTCATAACTTTGACCTTAATCTATATTCTAGATTAACTTTTATATCTATATCTGATTCAGAATGACAAAATGAATTGGTTGAGAGGCATGTAAATGGTCATCTGGTTTTTATTACCTGGGAGAAGACAAAACAAGCAATATAATAAAAAATGTATATAGACCCATAGCAAAGTAAGGCTGAGAATAAAATGCTGAATTTTTACAGTCCAAACATTAATTGAGAAAATCCAAAGAGAATATAGTGAAATGATACTAAAGAGTAGTCACTGTAAACAGTGCTAAGGCATAATACTCCCTCATATCTCTACAGATATACATTGGGGGAAAGGTGATTATGTAAGGATGCAAGTTGCAAAATAGAGAATCTAGTTGGCAAATCCCCACAGCTTTCAAAAACAAAGTATTAGTCATTCAATCAATATTTAAAAAAAATATTTTGGCAAGAATTCATTTCAAATTCAGGGATAACTTACTGAGTATTGAACCAGATACTGTATGAGGTACTTGCATTTTATTATCACATTTAATTCTTATCACATTAGAAGTACTAACATATAAAATCATATGGGATTAAAATAACCCATTGAAAAACCTGTTTTGGAATTATCTACCAATTCTGCATTTACACTTAGAAATTAAATAATAAAGTTAATGACAGCCTGATATGAGTACTAATGCTTTAACAAACAGAATAGCCTTTAGTTAATTAAGCCTTATTATATTTAAGTTCTTAAAATATTGGGTGTGTTTGTATTTCACTCTCTCTCTATATATAAATATATGTGTTTGTGTATATATATACATCACATATACACATATATATGCTATATACTATAATCTGTGTTGATTCACGAAATCTTCGAGGGCAAATTTTAGTACATATGACATGATTCTGTGGTGATCTTAAAAGTTAGTACCTTTAGAGGTGAATAAACTATATACGGTTATTAAAAGTATGGATCAAATGCATATATGGAACAGAATCAAAGATTCTAGGCCACAGTTTGCAATGTGATAGTATTCAAGCCATCTGCATCATAATTACCTGAGCTGTCACTTAAACTGCTGATTACTGCATTCAGATCAGGACAAGTGAATAGAATCCCTGAGAGCTTGACCCAAGAATCTGCATTTTTTAACAAAACCCTGTGTTTTTTTTTTGTACAGAAATGTTTAGAATTTTCTTCTACATTCCCAGATAACTTATTTTAGATCTGTGAGATTTCCCCTTCTATTCTGTCCTCTATAATACAATAACATCTCATGATCAGAAAGATACCTCTCGAGAGAAAAATATACTTAATTTTTTAATAAAGTTCATATCTCAACCTATTTGTCTATATGTATGTATTTATATATACATATGAGGAAAAATAAATTGTCTTTCTCCCCCTAACAAAAAAAAAAGAAAATCTTTCTATAATTAAATTTGGCAAATAACTTCAATAATAGAGGCAATATTTATTTGCATTTTTACTGATTTTTTTGCTTCTGTTATTTGAAAAATCCATTCCTGTGAATAATCAGTGCCCTGTCCTCTGTAGTAGATGTTTTGAATTGTAGTCATGGAAATAATCTTAAAAGGTCCTCTTGTCCTTTCCTTGACCTCTAAGTCTATTTTTTAAAGTTGTCCACAATTACAGTATTTTTAAATCTCTTGGGGTCCATTTACTATTGAGAAGTCTTTCCCATTATCAGTTTTTTTGCCTCTTTATTTTGTGATTAAAACTCATATTTTTCTAAAATGCTTTCAACAAAAAGGGAAATAACTGATTGCCACAATTTGTGGAATAGTTTGACTTGGAAGACCATTAATAATTACCATTTAAATGATTCTTCCCTAACCTAAATAATATGTTTTTTAACCCTTATTGGAATTTTCATTTTCCAGAATTAATTTATTTTTCCCTTAATCCTGAACTCTCTTCATCCCTATTAGCTTCTGTAGCATGAAACTGACACAGTAGGATTGTACCCATGCTGAATATAATAGGATTACCTTTCAGTTCTTATTTACTGTTTCTATTTATGCATTCTGTAGAACTCTGAGAAGTGTAGATAAGATGTAAATGGGTGTCCTTATGCTCATTGTCTTGAATAATTTTATATTACTTTTCATAAAGATATGAATGTTAGTCCGAGAAACCTGGATAGTTTATATCATAAGTAATTACTTTCTTCCTATCTATAGCCTAAGTTTCAATTAGATGAATTATTCTTCACTTACAGTGATAAAATTATTGCAAAAAGTTGTTTGAGCAGAACAGGACAGGTCTGCATTCTAACACAGGGAGAAAGTATCACTTCATAAGCATCCAATAAGGAGTTATTCTTTGGGGGGGGGGGATGAAAAGCTGAAACAGCCCTGCTTTCCTAATGTACATAGCACAATATGATCTTTATATTTCTCTTTTATGTCCTAATCTGGCTTATTCCAAATCCTAACAGAAATATCTACCTTGATAACACCTTTTCATTAACCAATTCCTCTTAAATTTTAAGTAAAAATATTTAAGGTATAAGATGAAGTTAGCATAGCTATGTCATATCTGTACTTGTTTCATCAGTTTAATAGTGAAGATTTCCCTTCCTTTTGCTTGCTTTTTAAAACTTTTCTTGTGAACACATCAGCAAAAGTGCATATTCATTGTCCCATAAAAATACATATTTGATAATACATATTTGATAGTATATATTAGCGCATGCTATCTTTTTAACCATTGTAAGATGGGCTAAAAAAAAAAAAAAAAACTAACACAGTCCAGCTCTCTGTGTGTTCTCTTATTTTCAGTAGAATTTCTATGCTTTTACAAAAAAGTATTCTCTTCAGTGTTTTTCCTTTTATTTGAATTAAAAAGTTCCTTTTCCCATTCTCAACCAATGCTGAAATTCCAGGCCTTTGTTTAGCTCTTGGTTCTGCCTGCAGTGCAGAGATTCCTGAGCTATGGAAAGACCAGAGGACCCATGCAGCCAGTTTTGCTTGTGCAGAAGGGTACCTCTGTAGCAGATTCTTATCATCTCAGCACTTTCCTTATCTTGTTATCCAGAGACTATTTTCAATCTCAAGTTGGTTTATAGGCATTTGAGAACAATTTACAAAAGGTATTGGGTTACACCATAAAAACACAGATATCAGTTTTCCACCCCCATGTCTGATGATTCTAGGTTAAATTGTATAGCCTTATATATGCACTTTTATAATCTGACTCCTATTTTAGGTCAGAAACCTTCTTTTCAGTTTCCCGGCTTTTTACACATACTCACAACTTACTAATTCCCAGTTAAAGCTTGCATGTTGTACACTTAATACATTTTGAAACTTCACTAACATTCCACTAGCAGTGCATTATTTTCTGTATGTTTCTGTGGCAGTTAGAAACAAATTTTGCTGTAGTGTTCAACACATTTATAAACACATTTTAGCTAGCAATGTGCCCTTTACTCTAGAATATATGCTTTCAAATACCAGGACTAAATAATTATTCATTCAATAAATATTTTATTAAGATTACTAGAAATCAGATTTTGATCTGTGTGAAATAATGAAGATGAAGAAGCATAATGGCCGTCTCTTCATCTTGCTTTTCCCTCTTCTGAGTGTAAGAGATGTCAAATAAGTAAGCTTATGTAGGGAAATAGTTGAAATTGTCTGTTTTCAACTTCCTGTAAAAGAAAAGCCCATAACCTTGTGATGTTAGCAAATAAGAGATGGGTCTTACATTAACAACAGTGTATCTGTATGTGGCTAGAACATTTAACAATGCAAAGGGGAGCAGGAAGAGAGTCCCTGCTGTTTGGCTTTTCACGGAGTTAAAGTCTTTATCTCTGCTTAAATGTTTGCTTCTGTAGTATCCACCTCTCAGATAAAAACAATTAGACATTACTAGAGCTCCAAGAATCTCCATCCAATTGCCTGAATCAACAATGACCCTGTTTGGCCTGGTAGGATTTCATTTCAGAATATTTCAGGTTGTGATAGACAATAAACCAGAATAATGCGAATTATGAAAAGTGATTTCAGATTTGATTTAAATTAAAGAAAACATGCAGATAAAAATCTGAGGATTAATCCCAAATAATGGGAATGAATTAAGCTATATAAAAACTGAGAGAAGTCATTTCAGACATAAAGAATAATGTATGCTTAAGCCCAAACCAAAAATTAACTTGGTGGCTTGAGGAATTCAAAGAGGTACAGTGTGACTAGAATACAATAATGGTAGAGGATACAAGCAATAGCATGGGAGAGGTAGTCAAGATCTACATGAATTATATTGTTCACAAAAATTCTTTGTGTAATTTTAATTAATATTTTTGCTATACTTATTGATATAAAACCATATATCCCAAATACGTCCTAAAAGTTCACCTTTGTTTACATGGTTAAAATGATTTTACAATCTCAGAGTTTGAAAGATAACTGTAATTTTTTGTTCTTAACAAATTTAAACATTTCTTTACTATTTTCCTATAAAATGGATCTATATCAGCTACAATATAATTTTGTGGAAGAATTTCTTATTAATAGAAAATAGTTGATGGTGGTATATGATAATAGAAAAAAGTAACAAGATAATATACTGCAAACAAAAAATTCACATTACAGAATTATTTAGTTTTGTGAAATATTAGGCAAATGGTGATCACTGTCATTTTTAATATGTGGGAAGTAAGAATATCTCTATGTTGCATCATGGACAAATATATTTTAGAATAAAAGTTAATGGAATCTAATATTCCATTTTCATGGTAAAATGTTTGGTATCAAATAGTCCTGATTTTTGAGATTCTCTACTGGTACTTGAGCCATATCAGAGGCTGAGAATTTCCTGCAAAATTTTACTATATTGTCAAACATTTATTCATCAATGAGAATAAATGAGCATTTCAGCCTAAGTTATTGTGGTAATTTGTGAAACAGCTAATGAGATATTTTTACAGCTCATAAAAAGGAAAAAAATGTCATTAAATACTGCACAATAATTTCATTTTGATATAGTAAGTGAGACTATATTTTATTAAAAAAAAAAGAAATGAAGCATCAGTGTCCTGAAGGTAAACAGTTAAATGTCCTAATAAAAGTTGTTTTATGTTATTTATAAGTAGTCAAGATTTGAAAAAAGAAAGTGTGATTTTTTTAAAAAAGGTAATTATTTTGAATGAATTACATGTGTTTTTAACTTTTTTGGAAATTAGATCAGGAATATTAGGAAACTGATTTTCCTGAATCTATGAAAATGATACATTTCAATATTTTACATATATGGGATGTTCTATATTTTTATATAATGCTACCTTAAATCACTGTTTATGTTTTGAAAGTATATAACCCTCCCCCCAAGTGTTATTGCCATTGCACACCTACTATCAAAGCACTGTTGTTCCACCATCTATTGTTCTTGACTTTGGAGGTAAACATTAAATGTTTTCAGGAAAATTAAGAAATATATAAATCTTAGTAGTGAGCTTAAAGTGACAATCATATAATTATGGCTGTTAAATATGGTCTTAGTTGTAGGATGAGGAAAGAAAGAAACAAACATGGATTCAAGATAAAGAAGAAAATGTTAGTTTCTTTCATTTAGAGTATCATTTACAAATAAATTACATGAGCATAGTACCAGGCAGGCGACTGTGGTAATGTTAGCAGATACTTACTTAGGTAGTTTTCTCTGAAGTAAGAAGTGTACTATTGAAATGGGAGATATTTCTCTCTGAGGGTACAAGAGTTGCCATCTGTGGTTTATAGATACTGACATTGCCAGTATCGTGTTTGAGGAGTAATCAATTCATTAAGTACACAAACTTAAACATGATTGCCATGTTCTGGGCATAGAAAAATCCAATGTAATTCTTACTATGTCTGTAGAGGCATTAAAGACAAAATAGCCAGGGTTTGCACAACTAAGCATTAGTGTGTGAAATATTAATAGTTGTTACAGGACAGGGCTTAAGAGTCCAAAAAGAGATTTACAATTTTCAATTTATAGGTTCTTCACTTTCTTTGTTAAGTTTACACCCAATTAAGGGTCCTTTAATGATGAATAGATAAATTGTGGAATATTTACTCAAGCAGATACTATATACCTGTGAGAAAGGGTTAGATAGTGACTTTAGGGACAAAATGGATGGCTTTCAAGGTCAATATGGTAAAAGACATAAGTCAGAAAGTGAAAGATATTACATGGTTTCACTCATCAGTGCATATAAATAGCAACAGTAATCAAGACAAAACAAACAAAACAGGAGCACAGGAAACATGAAGCAGGAATAAATCTTGAACTCGGAAAGATTTTAATGTTTATCACAGGGTACAGTGGAGAGAGAGGAGTGAGTGCAAGATACAGGCAGAAGGAATATAGATATAGTTAGTTGGTTAGATAAAGGGTGAGTGGAATAAGTGCACATTTGGGCCAAAATTAAATTTAAAATAAAATATTATCATCAAGACTGAAAGTCCAAACTGGAAAATATGTATGACAGATATGTCTTCATGAGACATTATTATAAGTAACTCACAAATAACTATGGTTTCCCTTAACGTAACATTTTCTAAAATCTTTATCTGTGGCATTTATTTAAATCATTCAAAAAGTCACTACTAGTTTTCTTAAATAATTGGTACACAAAATTATATCAAAGTAACAGATTTAGTCATCATTGGATTCGTAAAGAAAGTATCTTTTCAGTGTTTACTGGAGATTTAGCTATAGGTAAGAAACTGGGAATATATTTAGATATGGAGTTGTCTTCCCAACAGATGCTATAATTTATTTACGGAAAAAGGAGAAGATTGACTTACAGATGAGTGATTAAAAGTGTGATAAGACTTTAGAACAGTCACAGTCATAGAGGTATTAGATATCTAAGATTTTGTGTACAAGATGTCTTCAGTTGTGATTCAGAGGTATGATAACTTTAAATGTATAAATAATTTTATGCATTACTTAATTTGCTTTTTACATGAATCATAAACAATTAATCTGTTCAATTTAATCCTACTGTAATTCAAGTAATTGTAAGATACAGTTAGGAAACAAGTTCAGGCAATTTGTATTGTTATTCTATTTGTGATATAGTACAATTCAATGAAGGGCTTGAATTATCAAGGCCTATTAGGAAATTTCATTACAAACTCTTGAAAACAGTATATAGTAAACAACATAGGACTTGGCAGTCATACCCTGGTTTTATTCCATTTTGCTCTGTAACATTTGACAAGTTATTATGGCTCCATTTCATCTGTAAAATGTTAAAATTATATAACTCAAAGTGTTGTTTTGACAATTAAATGAATCAATATCTACAAAATATTTAGTCTAGCATGTATGAGGTTAGTAGTTCTCAAATTTGGGATCAAAGGACTTTTTTACAAAATAGAAAATCTTGTGCACACTAAGGGATTTTATAAGAATTAAAAAAACATTTAATCAGTTAAAGTAAAACTATTACAATATTAAAAGGGTATTTTTGAAGAGGACTATTTCTAGAGAGTAATACTTAGTGAAAAGATACATTATTTTGAGACAAGATCTCTCTATTTTTGCCCATTTTGCTCGCTATTTTTGCTATTTTTGCTCTCGTTGCCCAGGGTACCACAGACTCAATCAATCCCCAGCCTCAGCTTCCCACGTAGCTGGGATTACAGGCGTGCACCACCACGCCCAGCTCTTTTTTTTGGAAATAGTTCTCACTATGGGCCCCAGGCGGAACTCAAACCTTGATCCCTAGCCCCAGCCTCTTCATAGACTGAAGCTTACAGGCACGAGCCACTGTGCGCGGCCCTGAAAAGATACATTTTGCAAGTCTACTATTATCTGCTTATGCTTGAAATCTGTTGTTATGTTTCTTATTTAATAATATTTAATAATATATAAAAAACTGATCTCACATAAAAATGTAGTTGAAAAAATTTCAAATTTTTTTTTACATAGTTATGGAAATTATTCTTTTGCTAGTATACCGAAACTTAAAAACTAATAGCCTATTAAAGGTTGATTGCAATGTGGAATGTGAAATCACCATTGGTAGCTCTGTTATAGTCCAATGACTGTCATATACTTTGAATAACTCTTTCATTGATGCATAATTTTATGGTCGCACATAGGTCATTTAAAATGTTGGTTAACTGAATTATACTGAAACACATTTAGAAAACTTTTAGACAAATTTTTTAAAATTTCTTTTGAATTATAATTTATGTTTTATTTGTTGTATTAATTTAATGCTGGTCTTAAATCTTACCAGGAAAGATTTTAATATTGGGAAAATCTTAACATTAGAGAGATGCAAGTTTTTATACTTTTTTCTTGAAATCTTGTATTTTATTCTTTACATATAATGCCCATTTTTGCCATATATAATACACATATATGTGTGTGTATATGGTATATATAATGTAAGCTCACTTTGCTTATTTTTGAGACTATATATAGTGTGTATATATATACACCTATCTCATAAGCTCACTTTGCTTAATTTGAGAAAATTTCTGCTAAATAATCATTTGAATAATTATAGTTTGTCAAGTAAAAGTGATTTTCCATGTAAAAAGCAGTTAATATTTCTTGCAAAATATAATTTGCAAATTTCTTATAAATTTCAATTTTTATTGCATGAGAAGTGAAAAAGATATACTCAAGTGTATGACTTAATAAAATTAATTTTGCTACTTCTTGAATATTCTTAAATATATTTGTCCTTCCTTCCTTCCTTCCTTCCTTCCTTCCTTCCTTCCTTCCTTCCTTCCTTCCTTCCTTCCTTCCTTCCTTCCTTCCTTCCTTTCCTGTGTGTGTGGTGGTAAAAATACATTGCTAATAGTTAAGGTGTGCTGCCACTGTTTTGATTCATTGAGATTCATGTTGTTTTTGCAACTTCAGTAAAAATGAGAGCATAAGGAAAATGGGAAAACATTTTATTTTATAACTTCATTAAAATGACTTGCATTATAATATATTTTTCAAGTATACATCATTATAAATTAACTTCTATATATGCATATTATTACAAAAGTATAAAATTCTAATTCTAATAAAAATTTAATTCTGCCCTTCAACATACAATTATTCATCCCATTTAATTCATCCATCCATTTCCTCTTTAAATACTAATAGTCACTCATTGGTCTTATAGTATATATAATTTTATTGTTTTGATAAATTATTTATTTGTTTGATTTCTCTTATATCACAGAGTGAAGTCATATTTTGTTTTTCATTTTGCATTTGACTAATTTTAGTTTCATACATGTGACAAATGACATTTTGGTATTACACAAAGAGTGTTAACCTTTTAAACATCATGTAAATGAGTTGTTATTTCCAGGGCCCTTAACCACACATTGAGATCCTCTCTTCTGTACTCATCTGTATTAGCCATTATTTGTATTAGCCAATCATCTGTATTAGCCATTATTTCTACGAAGTAGAAAATGCAAAGATCTGTGCAAAACGTTAGTAGAATAGATATAGGTGAGTAGCAGATTATTGTAAGAAATATAGATATTTCATCTGTATAAAAAATAATGAACAGGCACAACACATATATTAAAGTTTGTGAGAATATCCTCATGAAGTATAGAAGAATAATTATGCTTCAGACTTGCACAGCAGTCTAATGGGTAGGATCCAGATAATGAAACTGTCCACAAAGATTTTGATTGTTTGATTTGTTAATTATTATTGGTGTGTTGAGTTTCCATAGCTAGTTTTATCAGATTAGCTGTATATGCTCTTCATGATATGTTCTATAGCACCCAGTTTGAAAGATAAGGCAAATATATGAGTATATATGTCATATGTATTAATATTCATATATATGAATATGTATATTACAAATATTATATATGTTCACTGAACTTTTGTGTCCACTATGTTAGCATATTATATACTCAAACTGTGTGTAATTTAGTAATACAGACACAAGAAATGACATTGTATACTTAATAGTATGTTTAAAAATTTATATCTAGGTGATAATTCTTGGATTTAAATCTAAAAGGGAAGTGTTATCTAACTATCTTTCTTAAATGACCTGACCACAAAGCTAAGAATTCAAAGTCAAAATTTTATCTTATACCTTCTGATTTTCTTTGATACTAAATCATACCCCATAGTTACCTCATTTTATATTAAATATAAACATTTTTTCATACTGTTGCATATAGAAATGTTAAAGCTTCTTCTCAAATATACTTTTTAGTATGACATGGTCAAGTTACAATGCAAAGCTATGGTTAAAAATGCCTGCCGCTCAGCCTCTGTTTGCCAGTAGAGGTTGCTCTTAGGTTAGCGATTACCTTGAGACTACATTATAGAAAAATATTAAGCAGCTGAATAGAAGATACATTATGGGCTAATTATGCTGAATTTAGATTTAAATTGTATAATAAGTGCTTGAATGAGTTTCACACATGTTAATCTTTGCATCATCAGAAATTAAGTTATTTACAGATATTTCTGTAGCAGAGAAGAAAGTGACATTCTTAAGATGAAAACAGTTTGTGGTTTAGCAGGAATTAAGAACTGCTAATTTAGAAAATTCAGGGAAAAATTGGGCTTATCAGGAAGGACTAAGAAAATTATAAACTGATAATCATAGCATTTCTTTCATTTGTTTAAAAAGTGCAAATCAGTGCACATCTGTTGAAATGAATGCAAAAATATTGGTAATTGCTCACATATGAGAGAAACACTTCATTAAAAATATTTTTGATTTTTTAAAATCATGCACTTATTAATAAGTTTGACAGATAAATGTAAGTAGTTGTGTAGAATACTCTATTATATATTTTGTTTGATCTCATGCATATAACAAGTTCATTTAAGAAAGTGGAATTATACTTTAAATTTTACTCCTTTCCTTTAAACATTTTAAAAAATAAAATAAATTTTCCTCCTTTCCAAAAAAAAAAAAAATACCCCTTGTGGCAGTTGGGTCTGAAAAGTAAACCAAACATTTTATTAATGTGATACTTTAAGCAGTATTTAACTTCAAAAATGTTGGCATGTCAAAATGCATTATGAATTAGAAACCTTTATCTTTTTGTGTCAGGCATTTGAAGCTTTGTGAAAAGGAAAAATACATACAAGAATACATTTTTTTATTTCAAATATACATTTGAAACTTGCAGTATGTCACATACCTTTTAAACTATAGTATAATTAACAATATATTACTTGCAGCAATAATCTTGATTGAGGGTCAGCAATCCTGTTCCATAAAAAAACAGTTAAATGTTTTTAAATTTTGCAGTTCAGAGATATTTCTGTCATTGCAATACAAAAGCTATCTTAAATCATACATAAAGCAATAAAACTAGTTTTTTATTTTCATTGAAGCTTGCTCTTTAAAACTGGTAGAAAAGATTTGGCTTATGAGTAGTAGTTAATAAATTTCTGATATATAGCATAACATTACAGAATAAAGAAACTAATGATTTTTATCAATAAATTTTTATTTCAACACCAATTACAATTTTATAGCATCTGTTGGGAACATGACATTTATTGTTCATTTTTACTTTTACAATTAGATTGGTGGTTTTCCATTATTTCTATTCTTATGTGTGATGCCATATATTTTATACTTCTGTAAAATTTTAGTACGTTATAGGAGTTCTATAAATTTATAATAAAATTATAAATTTAGTTTAATTTTAAAATGTAGCTTTGACAAAAATTATATAAATATATGATAATTGATGTTACTAAAGATAATATCTATTATTTTTCCTCCTTTTCTCATTTTGCAACTATGTATATTTTCTAATATACTTAGCCAAGATTATTTTACCTAATTTTAAAATTTTATGTTGATATCTTTAAAATACTGAATATTTAATGCATTCATTATTGTACTAGTTTATTAATGTATTTTAATATGTTAAACACAGATAAAAACTATAAATATTATAACTATAGGTTTTTTTACATGAGTTTAATATGAGGATTTCATGGAATTTTGGTAAAAAATACTTTGTAAGAATTTGTATAATTATATTGAATTCATAAAACAGTTCTAATTCTATCTATATTATTTTGCATTCTGAACATGCCATTATTGCATTCCGAGGTTGCTGTAGGGAAAATTTTCATTTTTCTATTCTCAACAATACCCAAACAATTGCAAGCCTGGGGGTAGTTGATAGCATTGAATATTATTTATAAATCTTAGTTCCAGTAGTATCTAGCTAGTGTTAATAGGAATAATATAACCAATTACAAATCTTGGAAGCAATTATAATGTTTTCTTTATAACTGCTGCCTCTTTAATACATTGTTAAAAAAGAAAATAGACTCATAAAAATGTTTGCTTGTTTGTTTAATCTAACAAAAATATTCATGGAAAACTATGATTATATTAATGTAGGACCAAGTTATACAACTTGACCCAAAACTTAGATGACAAAGTAGGGATTTGCAATACTCTGCAACTCCAACTAAAATGGAAACCCCCACAAATCAGGGACAACCCTCTTTCTCATTCAATAAACACAGATGATGAAAAAGAGAGCAAGATCCCTGTGGCAAAAGCAGGGGAGGAGGTATGGGAGAGTCTTGCTTTGTGATATTCCACTGCTTGGGCAACGGTACCTGGAGCCTGAGCATAAGTGGTAGCTTCTTTCCCTGAATTTGGAATAAAATAAAAAAACAAACAATTATAACAAGGATATCAAATTAGTAATTGAAATTCTCTCTCCTGAAAAACAAGAACCAAGATGATTTCATCAGTGATTTCCTCTAAATCTCCAGTAATGAATGCTTATTTTTTCCTCAAACATGTAACATTGAAGAATGACTACATTCAAACACATTTCATGAACCCAGCAGTACTCTGATACTCTGATAGAAGAGTAGAAAAAGACATAACAGAAAAGTAATATGTGCCAAAATATCATTTGTTGAAATTCAACATATATTTATGAAAAATATTTTAAAATGCTAAAATGGTGATAGAAACAGCATAGTTCACAATAATAGGTGCCATATGTGATAGGAAGTAGAAAACATCATAATATTGAGAAAGTAATAGCTTTTCCTATAGTACAACATTCTCCTTTAAAATATAAGTTCTATTATTGGATGTCCTACTTAGATAATTGGACAATAGAAAGATATAAAATAAACCCATACTAGAAAAGAAGCAAAGAGATCACTATTTGCAGATAAAATGATAGTATAAATAGTATACTCTAAAGACTTCACTAAAAAAATACAGTCAGTACATTAGAATAGCAGGTTACAAAATCAATATAAAAGATTAGTTGTGTACTCAATGCAAACAACAAAGTAGAAACAAAGAGAAATACAAATAAATAATCCAATTAACTATCATACCAGAAAGAATGAAATAACTATGTATAAACTTTGCAAAGAAGGTGAACTACCTATACAATGAAAATATATAAGATATTGTTAAAAGAAATAGAAGTCACAGATAAATGGTAAGATATTTTCTGATTATAATTTTGAGGAATTAACATTGATGAAATAGCCATCTTTCCAAAAGTAAGTCAATTTAATGCAATATCTATCAAAATTCCAATGCCATTATTCAAATAAATAGAACAAAGATTTCTTAAGTTTATATGGAACCAAAAAATGTCCAAGTTATCCAAAACATCCCTGAAAAAAAATACAAGGTCTTATCGTTCTATCTTTAGTGTGTTTCTTGCAATTGTGACTGAGAAGAAAACTTGGGTAATTATTACTCTTTGTTCAGTTCCCTGGGTTAAATTAATGTGTCTATTTCGTGGAATTTGTGTTTTAATTTAGTCATGGCTCTGCTTGAATAGAGAGTCCTTGGGGATGACAGGTTTTCAAAGAGGCAATACAGGAAAAATAATTCTGATGTTTAGAAACCAGAAAGTTTTGATGGATATCTTCTTTAAATGAAATTCTTTTATAAGGAATTTAGAAATACAATAAATATTAAATCATTACTGTTTGGGTGGTGCTAATACTTATTTTGAAGTACTGTATAAGACTGAAAATGTAAATTGCTAGTTTAGGGCAGCTTGTTTATTAAACCAATGAATTGAAATTAATATGCAAGTAATGTTCTGTGAAGTAATCAAAGAAAGGAATAGTTCATTGTTCTTAGAATATTAATTTAGCAATGATATATGGAAGAGAATATTAGAATCACTAGATGAGTTAACAGATCTTGGTAATAATTAGGTAAAGATATTTCATGATGCTGACACTTCAAAACTAGTGGTAGCAGAGTTGAAAGCAGGTGATGACAGCATGACGGTTTATATCACAGGCAGTAGGTTTCCTAGAACTTGACAATGGATGTGAGAGCAAGTGAAAAAATATGTAACATTTGTGACTGTTAATTATTTAAGGTATATTTAAAGAGAGCATAGCAAGGTGATGGACAAACATTTATCTTGATAGGCCTTGTGGTTGAACAATCAAGAATACATCAATTTTAAGGGATAAATAATAATGAGTGAAGAACTAAATGTATGTTAGGGTAAGTGGTTTTAAAAATGTGTTAGAGTTAAAATGTAAGAGAGAGATAATGTTTTATTCTGAAACCAAATGCTAGAATAAGAGATAAATGTGGAAAACCAGATTACTGAGGTTGGAAAGACATTGACTATGTTCATAGTGGAAACTACTATTAAAGTGTGTACGAATTAGTGATTAGAAAAAATACATGGAGATATGTAAATTTTGGTAATTTTTTCTTAGGAGTTTCTAGGAAATGAAAAAATATATATGTTAGTATTTTATAACAGCAAATGACCTGCAAGATGATTGACTTTTACTTCATATATTTAAAGGTTAAATCAACAATAATCTAAGGTGTAGGAAACGTATATAGGCAATGTGCTCAACAGAAATCTGGCATTGAGAATGAAAAAAGTGCAAACAGTGGCCATGATATGTGCTGCAATCTATTATAATTAGAGATGAAAAGCTGTGTAAGTTGATGGAATTGAGTGATAACGGTTTAAACTGAAAAAGCTGAACAAAAAAGGGCACATTTCATAGAGACTGAAAGGATAAATAAGAAGTTTATAATAATAGGGAGAAAGCACTAATTTGAGATCTTGAATGTGGAGAGTTTCTGTGTGATGCCCATGTTGAAGAGAATGTGAGGGCTGGAAGAACATATTAAGGAAAGAAGTTGCTAGGTAGAAGATGAAATGACTATTGGGGAAAAAATAAAAGTGATGAAGAATAAAGAGAACAACTAACTAGGTATTTATTTTGCTTTTGTTTAGTTGAAAGAGTCATATTTCCAAGTGTTTGACAGCTGAAAATGGTATAAATAAAACCTTCAGAAGGGTCACAACAGCCTGATTTGAATTTGAGGCCTCAGGGAGAGGCAGAGCACTCAAAGTTGCAAGCACACACATTTAAAAGAGTATTAGAGGCTTAAGTAGGATGAAGCTGTCAAGGTCAATTTTAAGAAGTTATAGTTTTGCAGTTTTGTAATCCACCTTTTCTAGCACCAGCCCTTTTAGTAGCACTATGTCTTCTAATGATATTAGAAGCCAATGGGATGATCATTTAAAAAACACAAACTTAAAGCCCATGTTTTTTTTTTATTTTATCTTCTTTTAAAAAAAATGGCTATATATAATGTCAAGCAAACTTGTACATGGTTATTGAGTAAATTTATATCCTGAATTTAGAATGTGAGACATTTGCATGCTTTTATAATTTGTCTTAATAATAAATTGCCACCTAGACATCTCTTCTACATGTATCACCATCCACTCCTTTAAAAATATCCCAAATTCTCAATTCTACTAATTTCTCTTCTCCAAGTTCTTTTCCTTAGTGAAATCCTTTGTACTAATAAGCTGTTCACGCTATTTCTCTGCTTGTATACATTAACCATACTGCCATTTCTGAAAGTTATTCATTCGTTCATTCCTGAATTCTTCAGCCAAGCACATCTTGATAAAGGCTAGCACTTGTCAGCATTTGTTATACCTAATATATCCTTATTTATTTTTTAAGTACTTTTTTCTTACATCATTCTGAAAATTTGGACAGTGTGACAGCTACTCACATGGAATCCCTATATTTCTCCTACCACCATAACAACTATGATCCTTCATTTTTTCCCATTTTTTTTTACTTATTACACTTGACTTTTTCGCACTTTTCTTCCCTATACTTATTTAAATGTGCTCATATTTGTATTCCTGGTAATACTTCTCCTGGACTTTTAGAGATATAAGCTACTCTGTGTGTTTGAAAATTAACTTAGAATAAATTTATCTTTTTATTTGTTGTTATGTGCAATTTTGGTATATTTAACTACAATATTTTTTATAATCTACATTTTAAAAATTATTATCAATAGGTTTCATTTTTTTCTGTTTCTCTATGTCAGAGAAAGAAGTTTTAAATTCAGTAAAGATTATCTTATTGGTGATAATGTTAAATAACTTGCTAGTACTATTTCTTTAAACTTTTCTACTGTCTGTGGAATTATCTGATTGAAATCTTGTAATAACAATTGTGGTGGCTTCTCCAAATCTGGGGAACCAGTTTCTTAAGTGAGCTCAAAGATTTGTGAATCTGCACCAACAAATGGAAATATTTTTTGAATCACAAACCTAAAATGTGTTCATAGAATGGTTATAAGAACTTATTCATAATAAAGACTATCACAAATAATTGCAATCCAATAGAGAAAATTTAAAGTCATCTACAGCATCGATTGCAGTTCAGGGTAAACAATATTCACACAATAAAGCAATTACTGGAAAATATTACAACATAGAAACTTTAATAATTTACTTTGGAAAGGAATTAGCAATTATATAAATCATTCTAGTGTAACCTTGACAAAAATTCCTGATTATAAATGCCAAGATGAGGAAAAGTAGGTGTGAATATTGGTTGAAGATAATAAAAACAAAACAAACATATCTGCTTGATATTAAGTTGTTTATAGACAGCCTCAATCTCCTCTGAAATTACAGGTAACCCAGGAGTACAGTGATCCACACTGTTTCCTGTCCTGCATGGAGCAGGCATCTCTGCAGCCACTGTGCACCATCCTGCCTAGAGCAGTTTCCTGCTGCTGCAGGGTGTCTGCTTCCCTCTTGTCTGGTGAGGCTGATGGAGCAAGTCTGTGACATGACAAGCTTTTTCCTGATTCTTCTGTCCTAGGTCTATAGATCTTTCCACAGAGCCTGTCCACACAACCACAGCACATGGCTATCCAGGCACTAGATTCCACCATGCCAGGCCCCTGCACACACCCCAGCCCTCTGTAAAGAGACCAGAAGGGAGGCTCGTGGGCCACCACCATCCATGTTGCTAGCAGCTCAGCCCATTGGCTGCTCTGTCCTGATCTGTCTCAAGCCAAATGTACAGCCACTAGGTGTACAACCACAGTTGTCCACAGTGCTGGCTGCCCTGCCTGGAGTTGTCCATGTCCCAGGCCTCTGCTGGGATCGGTGCCTGTCACTCTTTGTAGGGACTCAGCTTCCACAAAATCTCAGGTGTCAGTTCCAAGCTGACATATGTCACTGGTCTGAGGTCCTCCTGCAACTCTGCCCATAGGGGCTGCTTGATAGAAGGCATAGCTGCTCTGGGTGTACTTCCCACTTTATCCTGAGTAGTACCACTACAGGGCTCTGATGTCTAGCCCTGTACCCACCCGGCTACTAGTCACTGGTTTGTACAAAGACAAGAGCTGTGGTGATGACACTCCCAATAGCCAGTAAAACAACATACACCCAGCCAGCTGTTTTTTTTCTTTAATTATATATATATATATATATATATATATATATATATATATATATATCCCATCGTTGTGATCCCTGGGGGTCACCCACCACCTCGCCTCTCTGGTCACTCCAGCTGGTCCCCTTCCCCAGTTGTGTTCATTTGGTTGTCCATATATTAGTGAAACCATTTGGTTTCTGTCTTTTTCCTTCTGACTTGTTTCTGCCAATATGACTTCTCCTAGGTACATTCATGTTACCAAAAAGTCATCAAATTTGTCATTTTTAATTGATGTGTAATATTCCATTGTGTATATATACCACATCTTTTTCATCTAGTCATCTGTCTTGGGGCATTTGGGTTGTTTCCATGTCCTTGCAATTATAAATAGTGCTGCAGTAAACATCCAAGCACAGGTGTCTCTTTGTACTCACATTGAGGTCTCCTTTGGGAAGATTCCCAGAAGAGCAATTGCTTGGTCAAATGGTAGTTCCATTTCCATTAGTTTGGGGTTCTCCACACTGCTTTCCATAGTGGCTTTGCTTTTCAACCAAATACCCAGTATCAGCCCTTTTACAGAGTCAGTACCAGAACTCAGTGAGTTGTCATAACTGCTCTGATTTCTGCCAAAGTCTCCACTCAACCCATCCTGGCATGTGTGTCTAACTCACAGGGCTGGGTGGGGTCAAAACCTCGACAGTTTGTATGGTCTGTTTG
>PVHY01009791.1:0-54730 GCA_004024945.1 Uropsilus gracilis
GATCCCTAGCCCCAGCCACTTCATAGGCTGAAGCTTACAGGCACGAGCCACCGTGCCCGGCCCAAGTTTTTCTTATATATTATATTTTTAATTAGTAAATGTCAGTAACTCCCAAATGAACAAATTTGTAAATATAAAATATTCTTTTAAAACATGACATTAAAAAAAACCTGAACCTACATAAAATATGCTTTTATTAGCCCCAAATTCAACTTGTATATTTATTCTAGAAGAACTATGTTCTTACTTTGCCTCCACATCTGATCTCAAGTACACAGTAAATGACTCAGTATCTTCATGGGGACTTCGTCGTCGGATTTTTCGAAGTTGTTCTAGATCACTGAAGAAAGAAACGTGTTGAAGTATTCCAAGTTCATAATGTACTTAAAAAGATTACTAATAGCACACAAATTCACTACATTGATCCTCACTTTAAAAGACAATATTTATAACTTTTTAAAAATCAGTTAAAAGACTACATTTTCACACAAATGTTAGTCTACAGACAATCTAAAGTTGGTCTGAAGTGTGAAAAAAATTTTTATGATCATTATAGAAAAAACATATTTCATCAGTGCTTGTATTCTACCTGCTGGAGACACACTACTATGCATCTGATATATGGGAAAAAGTAAAAAATCAAGAAAGAAAATGGGCTTGAATACCTTTCCTCTAAGAATTTAAACTTAAAATTTATAGTTATATTTGTTTATACCCAAATTATTCCTAAGTGGTAAATGGATGGTATATAATTAAGAGGGTGTATTAATTCCATGTTATTTATTTTCCTGGGCTTGAATACCTTTCCTCTAAGAATTTAAACTTAAAATTTATAGTTATATTTGTTTATACCCAAATTATTCCTAAGTGGTAAATGGATGGTATATAATTAAGAGGGTGTATTAATTCCATGTTATTTATTTTCCTTTCTCTCAAAATTGCAAAAGGTGTCATCAAATCATAACTAACTGTCCTTTTATATATTTAATCACTGGTCTACACAAAAATTTTCATACATGGATGAACCTGGAAGGGATTATGTTAGTTTAAAAAGATAAACATAGAACGGCATCACTTATATGTGGATTATAGATAAACCAAACTAAAGGACAAGTGATAGTAAAAACCAACAAGGTGACCATAGAACTGAAGCACACAGCAAAGGACAGGGAGGGAGAGGGGCACAAAACAGGGGGGCCAGGTGCATAAGGTGACCTGCTGTCTACTCACAGGTCCTAAGGTGGCAGGAGTACGATGTGTAATACAATGATGTTAAAAAAAAAATTACTTACTTGAAAAAGAATGTGTGTATAATAGAAAATTACTTAGCGATTGAAAAGAAAAGAAAGATGAACTCCTGCCCTTTGTCACACATAGAGGATAATGCTATAGTATTATCCTCTAATACTAATAGTGAAGTCATAAAGAGAAAGACAAACATCAAGTGCTTTCATTTTATTTGTGTGAAATATAACAAAGGGTTGGATAAAACCAAACCAGTAATAAACCCTAGAAATCTGACTGCAGGGGAGCCAGAGAGGGCACTAGGGCCTATACTGTGGCACTATGGGTGCCTTGGTGGTAGGTGTGGCCTGGTGACACACAGCTCAGGAGGTGTTTGAATCATATACAGTGCTATAAACCATGCTACCACAATAAAAACATAAAAAAATAAAGACAACTATAAACATCATAAAAATTCCTATAATCTCACACGTATAATGGCCACTTGCTAAGATTTTCCTGTATTTATTTGCAATTTCTTATACTTTAATCTATCTTTAATAAAACTGAGGGTTTTTTCTACACACACACACACAGAGAGAGAGAGAGAGAGAGAGCACTTATATAATTCCTTTTGTTTAATACTATAAGTGTTTTACTATGCCATTAAGTACTCTGTAAGTTTTTATTTATGGATTACATAATATTACATCATAAGGATTATGTGATATTTAACAAATTCCCTCTTTAAAAACATGTTTGTAATGCAACAAAAAGTTACATTACATATTATAAAGTTACATAAAGTTACAGTTACATATTATATGTGCTGGCCCCTGAAATGTGCTGCTAGAGATGCAGCCAGAGCTCACTGGGACCCATAAGTTTGTTTTCAAGAGCAGAGCTGCAAAAACAAAGTCCGTCATCATTTTCTCCTAAAAAGGGAAAATCAGACCTATAAACAACACTCTAGTAGCTATAAAATTTCATTATTTCTAAAAATTAAACCTGGAGTTAGAAAAAAAAAATACCAACCAACCACTACAATGTTCATTTAAAAGGCTTGATCAGGTATAAAAGATATGTGTTACAGATTCCTTTCTGTCACTGACTCATTAAAGGAGCTAGGTCATCACTAATATCTTTATGTTTCTTGGTCTATAATGTAGAAATACCTTAACCTATTCAATTCACAAAATATAAGAACTAAATGAAAATGTGATACAGAATATAGTTTCATGTTAATATTATCACTGGATACTATTTTATAATTATAAGTTATAAAAATGACTATAAGAATCCTCATTTTTTGTTATTACAGCAAAGAGGATGTGATCATGAGAGAGAAAAAGGCTAATCATCTGGTCTCTGTAATAATCCAAGTAAGAAGCCACATAAATATAAGGCTGTCTAGGTAAACACACAAAGGCGGAGGAGATTTTAAAACTTATGACGAATAGTCTCTATAAATACCAATTACAAGAAAATCAAAAATAAAAGGTACTAGAAAGTAAATATAATTTATATTCAACAGAGATATATTGGAGAATGAACATAAATGTACTTAACTAAATTAACTAAGCAACTCTACTAGCCAAAATAGCAATAAAACGTGAAGTCTAACATACAAATATGCAAATAATCTGATAATTCTGCTACTTAATAACAGCACTTCTAAGACTATATGTGATACACAGTTTTGAGAAATTTTCCTTTTAAAGAAGCCTGGAAAGATTGGAATTGATTCTGAAGCAGAATTCAGCTAAGTAAGCAAACAAATTTAACATTTTTTAAGTGAATGAAAATACTTCATTTTAGGAAGGAACCCAAAATTTCCACATAAATGGTAGCAGGTTACACATTCCAGGGAAAAAAATGTATGATCTATATTAGATAAACTACCAAATTTTTAAAAAACCTCATACCTGGACTTTAGGCAGAACTCATTGATTGCTCTGACACCAGTAATGAAATTATTTTTAGTGTACTTTGGTCCATACTCCCTCTTCTTAAGTACTGCCTTGACTAAAATGAAAAATAGAGGAAAACAAAGTATTCACAATAAACAGTCGGGCAACAGAAAAAAAAAATTCACAATGAAAGTCACATTTGAAGATGAACATAGCCTAGGAAGCTTGCTCTTGCATTCCAAAGAATATATATTTTATCCTTAAGCACTGAATAGCATTAAAAAAAAAAAAATCTTCAAAGTGTAGAATAAGGTAGAATTATATTGCAGACTTAAAGCTTTTATTCCACAGTTCATGTATAACTGATGCCAAGACATCATCACTTTGTCTTATGAACACCTTATATGGCTTTTTATTGGTCTGTTTAAAGTGTACCAGCACAAGTTAAATTGCTTAGGGTGTAAATAAAAATGAACTGAAGTTTAAAATACAAATTATAGTCTACAGCAGTCAATGTTTTTCAAATTGTGGCATGGATCACTATTTTATAAAAAATGAAAACAGAAAGTTATCAATTCAAAGACTACTGCATGAAAACTTTTGTTTCAATAATCTATAAGTATATATGTGTATATATAAACACACTGAATCATTAAGCAGTTCTTACGAGTTTGTACTCAAAAGTTGAAAATCACTGAATTACTTCATGCACTATAGCAAGCAGAGCTAAGCAAAAAGGACATTTTTATTAGTTAAAAGTTACAGAAAATTTATTACAGATTATAGGTAAAAGACAGTCTTCTACTAATACCAATATCAAATATCACTTTTCATTACAGATCAGAGACATCAATAACAAAATGCCTATTTGGCATCAACTCTACTCTGTGAATTAAAAGTTCACTTAACATTGCTCTATGTTTATAAATCATTAAGTCAGATTTTAATCACATAACAAAGAAGCAAAAAATCTAAAGAGAGAATGCAAAACAGAAACACTTATCTTGTTTCAGACTGTCACCTAGTCACTTTATATCCCATTCTCCTATTCAGTGAGCTTTCTATTCTACTTCCAAGTTGAAAGAGCGAATTAAAACTAAAATTATCTGTCACTACAATAAGTCAAAAGACTCTTTACATGTTAACTATTAAAATCAAATGCACATATACTTACCTGGCAAGGGAGATACCGTGATTAAAAAAAAAAAAATCAAATGCACACGTAAGAATACTTCAAAAATAAAGTTCAATATAAAAAAATGACCTTATTTTTTTTTAAAGTATCTAAATTCAGGTTGATTTTTTAATGAGTTTCAATTCTTTAGACTGCTTTACTCCAATAATCCTAAAACTCAAATCCATCATAAGCTCCTGGGTGTATACCTTTTTCTTTGCATACAAAGCAAATTATATTTCTCTTTGAAAAAATTGTTTAAAAAAGAACTCCTTGAAAGTCTCCTTAAAGCAGTTGGGTATGGTGGCGGGTGCCTGTAATCCCAGTTACCTGGGAGACTGAGGATCACTTGAGTCCACAGGTTTGAGACAACCCTGGGCAACATAGTGAGACCTAGTCTCTTAAAAATAAAAAAATAAATAAATAAATTAAACAAAAAGTTTCCATAAAGTGGCTAGAAATCCACTGGCCTGTCCTAAACCAGATTATTGATGATGATGATGGCTGCTATCACATTAATCACTCCTAAATGCTACTGTACACTATGCATAGTCTTCAAAGTTATCCTAGAAGAGAAGTCCTATTTTGTACCTCCTAATAGAGGAGAAAAAGTAAAAGCTCAGAAAAATCAAGTAAATTGCCAAGGTCATAAAGACAGTAGGTGCTGAAGCAACAATCTGAACCCAGTGTTGTCTGACCCCAAAGTCACAGTGCTCCTAGTGAGTTACATATTATACGTGCTGGCCCCTGAAATGTGCTGCTGGAGATGCAGCCAGAGCTCACTGGGATTCATAAGTTTGTTTTCAAGAGCAGAGCTGCAAAAACAAAGTCCGTCATCATTTTCTCCTAAAAAAGGAAAATCAGACAAAAATGTCTAAACTTTACTTGGATTTGAACAAGCTGAAGCTGACAGATGTCAGCCTTTTATTCTTTATTTATATTACTTTTCTAAAATTGATAAATTGATGTTTTTCATTTGTCATTCCTCCTCTGGGCTTTTGGAAAAAATAATTACCATAAAATACTGTATTTTATGATGAAAATACAAAGTAAAGTCAATAGAAATTACCTTACAAAATAGACAAATAAATCCCTATGGTTAATATGGTCTATACACCCTTATAATAACAAATTATAAGGAACTTTATAGAACATTTAACATTATAATTTTAAAAAACATAAAATACATTTACCTCTTACTTGGAGAGCTTCTTGTTTTGTAAGTGGAGCTTTGAGTTCTGCACCTATATTTTCTGCTATAAAGTGAATTATAAAAAATTTATATTAAGAAGTTGTTGTCATACAAAGCCATAAACTTAATATTGGCTACTAATCTAAAAATGTATTTTAAAAAACGATGTGTCACTGAGTTGGACTTGACCTAGATATGCAAATGTAGTTTAACATTAGAAAAGTTATAAACCCCTCTAACCAGCAGACTAAAGCTTTCAGAAGAAAAAGTTTATAATAGAAGTCAATACCCATTTAAGTTTCAAACCCCTTTGGAATAGAAAAGCAAAATTTGTCAAATTTAGTTGACTGTACATGTGTGGCTTTCTTTCTGGGCATGCAATTCCGCCCCATTAGTCTGACTGTTTTGTTCCAGTACCATGCTGTTTTAATTATTATGGCTTTGTAGCATAGTTTGAAGTTTGAGATTGTAATACCTCTGGTTCTTCTGTTGGTTAGGTTGTTTGGGATATTCAGGGCCTTTTGTTATTCCATATGAATTTCAGTAACTTTTGCTCTATCTCTTTAAAAAATGTCATTGGAATTTTTATTGGAATTGGATTGAATCTGCAGATTGCTTTTAGTAGGATGGTCATTCTAATAATGTTAATTCTTCCAATCCATGAGCAGGGAATTATCTTTCCATTTTTTAATGTCTTTTTTTCTTTTAACAATGTTTTAAAGTTTTCTTTGTATAGATCTTTCACTTCTTTTGTTAGGTCTATTCCCAGCTATTTAATTTTTTTGTGTGTGATGGTAGATTGACAAAGGGGCAAAAACATACATTGAAACAAGGACAGCCTCTTCAATAAATGGTGCTAGGAAAACTGGACCATGACATTCAAAAAAATAAACCAAGACAACTTCCTCACACCATGTACAATAAACAACTCAAAATGGATAGAAGACTTGGGTGTAAGACCTGAAACCATAAAATACACAGAGGAAAATTTGGGAAAAGCATGCGAAAATTTATACTTCAGAAACCCCTTTCAGGACACATCTACAGATGGCAAAAAAAAAAAAAAAAAAAAAAAAAAAAAAAAAAAAAAAAAAAAAAAAAAAAAAAAAAAAAAAAAAAAAAAAAAAAAAAAAAAAAAAAAAAAAAAAAAAAAAAAAAAAAAAAAAAAAAAAAAAAAAAAAAAAAAAAAAAAAAAGGAAAACAAATAGCAGGGACTACATTAAGCTAAAGTTTTTTACAACAAAAGAGACAATATCCAAAACAAAATGAAACCCAACCGGATGGAAGAAAATTTTTATCCTCCATACAAGTGATAAGGTTCTGATAACAAAAATACAGAGGATGCACACAGCTTAACAAAAACAAAGCAACAACCCAGTCAAAAAATGAAGAGAAGAACTAAAAACACTTCTCCAAAGAGAAAATATAAACGGCCAATAAGCTCATGAAAAATGCTAAAGATCACTAATAATCAAGGAAATGCAAATCAAAACTGCACTGAGGTAACATCTTACACCAATATGAATGGCCCATATTAAAAAAAAAAAAAAAAAACAACAAAAAACCACAACAGGTAGTAACAAGTGCTAGTATAAATGTGGAGAGAAAAGAACACTCTCAAACTGCCGGTGGAATTGCACACTGGTCAAGCCACTATAGAAGGCTGTGTGGAGGACCCTCAAAATCCTGAAAACAGAGCTACCATTTGATCCAGCGATCCCACTACTGAGAATTTACCCAAAGAATACAAAACACTAATCCAAAAGGATACCTGTACTTGGATGTTTATTGCAGCACTATTTATAATTGCCAAGATACAGAAACAATCCAAATGCCTCAAAACTGACAAACGGTTGGAAAAGATGGGGCATATTTACAAAATGGGATATTATTTTCCAATCAAAACTCACAAATATGAAGCATTTGTGATAACATGGATGAACCTAGAGGGAATAATATTAAATAAGTCAGAAAGAAAACCTAGAAGGAATAATATTAATTAAGTCAGAAAACTATATGATCTCACCTATAGATGGGATGTAGGCAAAAGGCCAGGAAAAATCCAGAGTAAGCTGACAACGGGGGGGGGGGGGGGGGCAGGTGGTGCAGGGCAGGCTGTTAGGGAGCAATAGGGGGAGGGAGAGATGGGGAAGGAAGGAGCACAGAAAGATCAAGATAAAAGCTGGCGGGTGTTGGGATAGAGGGAGAATCCCAGGGAATGCAATGATAATATAAATATATACACATACATATGTAAACAAAATGATTAACAAAAATATTTTAAAAATCACATAAGCTCAACCTAAAAGAATAGAAAGCAATTTCCATAAAGAGTAAAACAAATACTGGATTCAAAAATGAAACTTGAAATGCATTTCTTTAAAAAAAAAAAAAAAAAGGAAATAAACAACTACTGATTCTTCTACTTAAAAGTGTTATAGAAATAATACACAATGAAGACAAAATTACTACTAAGTGGTTGCTGGAACAAACGTACCACCACATACTCCCCAAAATTAAAAGGAAAGTGGAATCTAACTTACAGTGTAAACTATCTATTCCAGGTACATCAATGACTTAAACAATAGGTTATTTTCATATCTCATAGATGATAATACAAAGTAGTCTTATGGTAGAGACAGATTTCTTGAACATACAAACAAAAGGAAATGTGGATAAATTATGTTAAATTAAAATTCAGTACAAATTTTCATCAAAAGATCCCTCAAAGAAAGAAAAACCTTCAAACTGGGAGAAGATATTTTCATCAAGGAGAATAATAAAGAATTAATAACAAGATTATTTAATTCCTTCATATCAATAAGGACAAATAAACCATTAGAAAACAGGGACAGAATAAGAACCAAAGGAAATAGAAATAGTCAATATGAAGCTAGGATAACAGAATCAAACAAAACCAAAAGATGTCATTTTAAAATTAGGAAAAATGAAAAAAATATGGTAATACCTAATGTTGCCAAGAGTATGGGGCAATGGGAACTTACACTGCTGATAAAAATAAAAACAGGTGCAATCATCTTAATAAACAAGGTGGCATGACCTTACAATCAGCTGCTACAATGAAGTACCAAAACAAGCTAAATAGAGATATATACAAATGTTAAGACCTAATTCTTTGTTTTTAATATCAAGATACTGAAACACAAAATTCAAGAAAGTTACATGGGTACACACTGTGCAAGAGAATACGAGGAGAATGTGACCAATGAGATTCTAGGTAGGGTGATAAATTTCCAAGTACTGATTTCGTATGTGTTATAACTTACATATACATTCGAATATTCTTTTATATGCATCAAATATTTTGTAACAAAAATTTCATGCTTAAAACATTTCCCCTTATTGTACTTATATCCTCAGTTTACTAGTAATATTTACTGAACATTTACCATGATTCACATACTATGTATACTATATGCCTTATATGCATTTTATTTAATCTTACAAAACTTCCTTGAGTATCATTACTATTACTGTGAGTTTACAGATGAGGAAATTTTAGGTATAACCAGGGAAAGTGTAACCTCTCCCAAAATCACAGTTAATATTTTAATTATAGAGTTGCAATCAGGACTCAAACCCAAGCCATTTTGATTAATCTATGTTCTTAACCATTAAAAATATTAAATATTAGACAAATAAAATATTAAATATACAAAATAACAATTGATTCATGAGTTAATATGGGGAAACTTCATGGGGAAAAAAACAGGCTGTAAGTGAAAGCGCGGTTAGCAACAAGGAAATCGTTAGAAGCCTTTTGACAACAGTAGTTTTAGCAGGGAAAGTTGGAATAGTGGCAATAGGTTGAGGTGAGAGAGATGAGGAAGTGCAAGCAATGTGCACTTACTCTTCTGAATATGTAAACTGACACTGCAGTTCAGACTTACTTTACTATCATCTGGAGATAGTCACATTTGATATTTTTCACTTTCTTAGCATCAGGATTCTGCCCGTCTTTAAGAAAACTTTACTGAGATAAAATTGGCAAATACTACTGTGCAAGTTTAAGGTGAACAGCATGATTGTTTGCTAGGTTTCTAGGTTATAACATGATTAACACCAAAGCATTAGCTAGTTAGCTAACACCTCTGTTTTTTGAATATTTTTAAACTTTGAAATTTGTCATCTAAGTCTAAATAGATTGTATCCTTTCACTTTGATCCTCATGCTCCAGTGCTAGGAATTCAATCTGACCCTTCTGTTCTGAACCAGACCTCATACCACCAATTTCAAAGTCCCACTCCAAGTCAGCGAACAGCGGGTAACAGTCGCTATTCTGCTTATCCCCATACCCCCAACAGCCTTCTACAAGACAGTCTCAGGTGACACATGGAAGCGGATAGTGTCAGCCTCCTGTTTAGGGGACTGGTTAAGCTTGAATAATGATTGACTGCAGTCCCTGGCTATGTATGTAGTAGATGAAGATCCTATACCCCAAGTAAGCCAAACTCTTGGTTCCTGTTTATAGAACTAAAGCCCAACATCTTCTATCTCACTTCCTAGACATGGTATATCATCCTTTGAGTCCTACTGTGTCTTCAAATTTCCCTTTTTGTATTCTATCACTACAGCAAGTGGGACAGAATGGGTAGCTCAAATCATCTACTCATGATACCACCTGGACCAAAATGTACACCTGGTTTACCAACCATCCCAACCAGGGTAGGTTCTTCATAGGTTCTGGAGGCTAAAGGTGGTAAGAGCCTCGATGGGTTTTACAGGCTACAATGCTCAGAAACCAGGCACACAAGCACACCAGGCAGCAAACAGGCAGGCTACGCAGCGGGGGTGGGGGACTGGGCAGTAGGTGAGCCCCCACCCAGCGTGGAGGTGAGGCCTCCACATTGCTCCCTGTCCCATCCCGAAAACTTCATGCTCTTTTCTCCGGCTCCAGTTCTCTCTAGTTCACCACTGTCCTGTTCTCCAAGTTCTCTGTTCCTTCCCAGGGTGACGCTGCCCTTTTATCCGCTCCCTCCTAGGCCCAGGTGTGTCCATGCACACACCACGGGGCCAGGTAAGACAAACTTGGGGAGGGTGCAATACCACAGGTGCAACTCATTTACCCTACAGTCTGCCTATACAAAGATGTGCCTTCTTTCAAAGCATTTATGAACAAATTAAAGCCAACAGAGTAAGTGATAAAGGTGAAACAATTAGAAAGAAAAGCAAACCTGCTCATATTATCATTTTAAATGTATTTCTTAATTATTTTTCAGTGAAAATGACAATGAAAATGATTTAATATTGTATGTTTTAATTATTAAAATGTGTAGAAAAATTTTAAGGCTACTTATTCACCAGATCCTAAGTAGATTTTGCTGGCACATTACTAAACACACTCTCAATAACTTGTAAAATCTAACACTGAAAGCTAGATGATTATGAATTTTTGTCCAACTATACAGTAAGTAAACGGTAAAGCATCTTTATAGAATCCGTATGTCAATTTCTTCAAATTTTGCCTTGAGGAACAGAGAGCAAGGCAGAGAAAAGCAAAAGAGGTGGTGAAATCAAACATTTTCAACATTCACCCAATATCGGAAGAACTAAAATCTGTCAAAAGTTTCAGACACAGCCCTTCTTTCCAAAATGATCAAAATAATTTAACCAAATCACATGAGTTGCTCTAAGAATATTTCTGTATATTCTTCTCATTACTGACTGCCTAGATGTTACTAATTACATGTTAAGAAGCACAAACAAGAAATGCTAGTAGATGGCTCAAACACAGGTACGAATACTTATCTTGTACACCACCACCTTAATAACTTACATGGTGTCATTGAGCAGAATCTTTATCATTTCAGTAAATAACCAGACACTCTATCCATGAATGCCTCTAGACGGTTTAAGAGCAAGTCCTGGCTGTGTGCCACACATCTGCTGTCATTAGCAAAATTAAAACTAATTTTACTAAAATTTAAAACATCTGAATGCTCCTTAAAAACGTAAGGATTCTTTAGCAAGTCTCTGCCTCTTAATGAGCTGTTCCTGACTTTATCATGTGATTTGAATTATTCAAAAGTCAATCTCAAATACTTAAATACACACATTATCTTTCAATCAAGCAATTACTTGCTGTCTATCTGATGTCTAATAAGATCTAATTTAGCCTAAGTAAATCCTAAAAAAGAGACCAAAATAAAACCAACAATAAACAATAAAATCAGTCTACGGCCATACCACCCTGAACACGCCCGATCTCGTCTGATCTCGGAAGCTAAGCAGGGTTGGGCCTGGTTAGTACTTGGATGGGAGAAATAACATTTTGATGCCACCTAACAGAGAAAAAAGAAATCTACTCATGGATTTCCATTTTTGCATAATGGAACCAACACTAAATATTTTACTCAGTCTATTTTTCACCTCCTAAGAGCTAACATATTTCACCTTTAGCATATTCACCTGAATTGTTTCATTTTATGTTCCAATAAATACGCCTATTTCTCAAACTCAGAGGTTCACTAAATTCTTCATGCCTTTATCCACTAATATCAAACTCTCAAAAATTACAGTTCTCCATCACCACACAGGAAAGAAATTTGCTAAAATTCTACATTAAGCCAAAAAGGAGGATAGAGTTTAAGGAAAAGACTAACAGCCACTGTCATGAAAATACAGGTTTCTTTAAAAATCTGTCGAGTCTTCCCCCTGTGGAGGATATCCCGAGAAATTAGTCCTCAGATGCTTATTGTCCTTCAAACACTCTTCTGCTGCTAACTCTTGTCCTGGTCTTTCCTCCTGATAACGGCTGCCACTCCTCAAGAATGTTTCACAGACTCCTCTCTGTCCACCTGCCCCAGCTCACTAAGGATTTTGTACTAGAAGATCTGATCTCATTCTACACAATCTTCCTGTACTGTCTCAAACACACAGGTGACAGCCGAGTAGAGCTACTAACGCTGAAATCTCTAGTCCCGGGTTAAACGCTCTGCATTCACGTCATAAAGAAATAGTAAATTGCTACAATGGACAACCGCTGCTCTAAGCACTGAGGTTCCTGCAGTGGGGCCTGCAAATAAGTAGAAGATGAAGAAATAAGTAAAACACTGAAAAGACCAGTCAGTAATTAGGTGCTACCTACAAAGAAAAATCAAATTAAGGTAATATTAAAGACAACAGAATAGCTACTTGAGACTGAGCAACTGAAAAACAATTTTGTGCAGAACTAGCAATTTGACTAAGATGTAATGACCAAAAGGGATCAGTCACACGAAGGGCACCTTAGAAAGACAAAACCATTAGTGTAGAGGCCCTACAAGAACTAGCTTGGTATTTTCTAAGCTCAAGCTGACTGAAACAACCAGCAAGTAAGAAGCTGGAAAGGAAGCCAGGCATGGTGGTGCATGCCTGTAGGTAGCAGCCTAAGAAGCCACCGCCAGGGCTAGGAATCACGGTTCAAGTCCTGTCGGGGGCACGTAGCGAGACCTCATCCCAAAAAAAATATAGCTGGGCGTGGTGGCGTGCGCCTATAATCCCAGCTACCTGGGACACTGAGGCTGGGGATTGCTTGAGTCTGTGGTACCCTGGGCAACGTGAGCCTGTGGTTCCATGGGCAAAAATAGGGAGACCTAGTCTCAAAAAAAAAAAAAAAAGAAGAAGAAGAAGCTGGAAAGAACATCACAGGGAGAAGGCTCTCTCAGAAACTCAGACAAGAGATGAGGCGGTTTCATAGAATAGTAATACACCCAATCACCTTGGCATTTACAATTCAGATGTTCAAAATGGAATCATTGCCTTCACATTAAAATATACTCTACCTCTGGTATTCCTACGTCTATGAAATCATCTACACAACTGTCCAATCCAGTAACTAGGCATCATTCTCTACTTGACTCTTTTCATTCTCTCAATCATCACATTGTAATTGTTCAACTTTTAAATCCCTGAGTTCATCTTTACTACCTTAAAAACCTCACTCCATTAACCTAGTTTAAATATTCATTATATTACTTTCAATCTCCCCTCTTTACAATCTGTTTTTAAGTCTGCAGCTACCATCTAAAATCTTAAATCTATCCTCTAACTTGAATATTCCAATAGATTCCAATCATGAAGCAGAACCCAAACCTCCTGAAAAAGACTTTGCTGTGACTATTGCTTACCTATTTAGTTTCATCCCTCTACTTTCATACAAACCCTGACAAATCCTCTATTCTCTAGTCTGGTCTCAATAATTACTTGTAATTTTACCTTTTTGTCTACTATCATCTCACCAATACCTAATTTCCTTTGAATCGCTAGTAAGACATCATTTCTTATGGAAATGATGTCAGTTACTCAACATTCAGTTAGGTGTTCCTCCATGTGCTCCTTCAGTACACAGTATTTCCTAGACACAAAACACCAGCCAAAAACACCATGTAAGCTGGGAGAGTGGAAGGGAGACAGGATAATTCCAAGTTGTATAATTCAGAAGGAAAAGTAAACTTTTCAAATATCCTTAGATTTTGAAGTACATACATATATAAAACATGGAGGGAGGAAAGAAGAAAAAGGGATATAATTAAGGTAAGAATAGAAATTTTAAAATGGAAAACAAACATACAAATTTCAAGGCAAAAAAATTTCTGAAAAAATAAAATGAAATGCACAAAGCTCTGGCAAAATAAATAAGATAAACACAACTGAGAATGGAAAAGTATATAAGTACATATATTATGAAGCATATCATGAAGTTCATGCCAATAAATTCAAATTTTAGATTAAGTGGTGAAATTCCTTGGAAAAAAATAGAATTTGCCAATACTGAGTCAGAAAGAAAGAAAAATTAGAAGTGAAAATAGCAGTTTAGTAACTAATGAAACATTAGTCTAAATAGTTTTATAAGCAAGTTCTGTAAATACCCAAAGAACAAAGAACCTTGTACAAACTATTCCAATATATGAGGGGAAAGAGATATGAAAGACATATACCTACCTGCTTCATCAATTGATGGTACCTTTTCCACTCCTAGAGTCTGGGATCCCTGGCCTCCTTTTTGAACATCTGTGGAGTACCTGACTTGACTTCGGGTAAAGATGTACGGGTGATTACAGGGAACCAGGTTTGAAAAGCGTCCATATGTCACTAAATTCTGCCATTCTAAAATAAAACAAAAACTTAATTTCAAACACACTCGGAACGAAGATTTTCAGACCCAACACAACATACCTACTATGATTAGTGAGAGAATAATTTCACAGATGAAAGAAACAGTAAAACTCTCAGAATGCTGGGAACCTAAATGCACAATGCCAAGTCACCTTGGACACCAGAGGCGCTTCAGTGACTCCCCGGGTGGTGGAGAGAGACCCGTTTTGTAGAGTGACATTCCTATTTTCTCTGATTTGTAAATTTCTTCATACAGAAACTTTAAAAAGTACATAAAATCAATCATTCACTTTTTCTAAAAGGTCTCTGGCATGTAATATTCTCTGGCATACTGGTTGCCTGTTTTTAAAATGTTAGCATATTATAATAATGTTCTCTTCAGAATAGAAAACTCCTGAGATGGGGCCATGAGGGCTTTCTACTCCAAACTACCCAGCATCCTCCTCCTGTGAGCTGGAGACTTATTTCTCTTTCATTTCAGTCAAAAATTATCTTAATCAGTCATTTATATTGTCACTTTTTATAATCAGATAATTAGATCAACATTTGGTGCAATTTCTCAGCATAGGAATTTTAATTGAGGAAAGAATAGAAGACTAATTACAAAGTACTTCAGCTGCTGCATCTGGGTTGACTGTGGGCTTTGGAAGTCTGAAAATACAGGCAAAAAATTATATTCTATAGTTGCACTGACGTGGTAGAAAATTCAATGTCTCTGCTCTCAGGTAATCCTTTCTTCTGTATTTTACTATGAGTACTTATAATACAAAATCTTGTCTAGATACAGCTTACATATTTCTGACATTTTAGGTGAAATAATGAAGTGATAGCATTAAAAAAGTCAAGTTTTCCCTAGTGGAGAGCTAAACATTTAAGAGTTGAAACGTTTCTAACTGTCCAATAACAAACTTCCAAAAACGTTAATTTATGCAAGAGCATGTGCAGATATATGCTTTCTGAAATAAATAAAGAAAAACCTTTTCTTAGAGATTCAGAAAATTCATCAGGAACATTGGGTAATGTAAAGGGCTGCAGGTAATTTAAAGAACACAAGGGACCTGTGGCAGTGTAAGCATTCACACAAGTTTCAGACCTCAAAGTTTTGTTCAAAAAATTCCTAAGCCGGTCCCAATGGTGCATGCCTGTAAGCTTCAGCCTATGAAGCGGCTGGGGCTAGGGATCACGGTTTGAGTGCCGCTTAGGGCAACACAGTGAGACCTAGTCCCAAAAAATAGCTGGGCGTGGTGGCGCACACCTGTAATCCCAGCTACCTGGGAAGCTGAGGCTGGGGATTGCTTGAGACTGTGGTACCCCAGGCAATCCCAGGTACCCCAGGTGAGCCTGTGGTTCCAAAAGCAAAATAGCAAGCTCTAGTCTCAAAAAAAAAAAAAAAAGAAAGAAAAACTTCCTACGTACACATTCTTCACTTATTTGACAAAAACTGTTGAGTAGTGAGTGTTTGGTCCTTTGCCTCAATTTCTTATAGGTTGAGTAAAACAAACCTAACAATATTATCTTCCTGTACATTAAAATATGTAGCCTACTAGTGAAATTAATTAGTTGGAGCAGGAACTAAAATCAAATTCTCTTATGAAACCCACCCCCCAGAAAAGCATCTTTACCATGGCAACTGGTGTTCTGACCTGTCAGCCTTATTCAAAATATCTTTTCTGATAGAGCATGGGGAGTGGGTAAGCCGCTTCCTTCTGGGGGAAGCTGGGGCAACCCAACCACCTCCATGTGGCCCCAGGGTTCCACCCCTTTCCACCTCCATGGCCGGGTGGAAGGGGCCACACCCCTCAGGGTCTGCAGATTGGAGGGGAGGCTTTGGGTAAGGGGCACTGTCTTGCACAGAGAGCACAGCCAAGACACAGATCCCCTCTGGTTCATTTCCACCATAGCCATTCCTCTGCTTGAATGAGAAAAACAACTCAGATCAGATATACTTAAAGAGACAGAGAAATAAAGGCCATGAACACACCCATCGCCTGCCCAAAAAGAGCATGGTCAGAACTCCGAGACACAAGACAGTTGTGGAGGAAAGTGAAGACATGTCACCAGGAAACACCAACAACATTTCTGATGCCAGGGCTAGGCTCCCCACCCGTAGACACTTTCAACATAAGCAAGGAGACTCCCCATCTCAATGGGGGAACAAGACCACAAAGAAGTGTCAGTGGGAAATGTGGGGAGCCACTCCACACACCAGACAAAAAGTAGGTTCACCGACATGTTCAGAAAGGCCACTTGCCTTTCCTTCGTGGAGAACTGATCAGCCTGGGTGGCCATCCCCCAGGAATGCAGGACTTCAACCAGGAGGACAGTGCTTGAGAAAGAACACAAAGAGACCAATAGGCCAATCATCAACCAACAACTGACAACCAGAAAAGAACTGGTATGACCAGAGGGGCGACCAGGGGAAGGGGAAAAGGGAGGAGGGGGAGGACCATGCCTACAAACACAAGCTATGTAAGCAAACAAAAATTTAAAAAATTATAAAAAACAAAAAAACAAAATATCTTTTGTGAATATAATCAAACACAATGTGCCACAAACATTTTCTCTTCACCCACTATAGAGTTACCCAAAGGTGTTTCAATTTCCATGAATCCACTTCCCGCCTTTAACAGTCTTCAACTCATGGCCAATGTTATCTCAACTGCACTAATATCTCCTTACCTCCATACTAACTTTTTTCGGTACAATAATCCTTCATTATTTCCCCCATCCATTTTACCTCCACTTTCAACCAATATCATCCTTTGCTCTCTTGGTGGCTGCCTCCAGTAACAATTTAAAGCAAATCTCACACAAAATTTTCCATGAAATATTTTAGTATGTATTGTTATAAGAATTTTGTTAACAAACACCATCATAAACAAAGCACTAATAATAAACAATACTTTAGTATCATTAAATATCTTTCAGTTTCAATTTTCTAGTTGCTACGAACATCAGAATGGTTTTGTAAACATTCCATATAAGGTCGTGTGTCACAAACTAAGGTGCTTTGTAAGACTCTTAAGCCACAGGATGGATGTCTCTTTCAAACAGTCTACTGCTGAAAGCAAGTTATTTGTCCTGAATTTCCATCCTGGTAGTTTCCTAGTCTGAATTTTACTGATTGAATTCCTATGTTTGTGCTGCTCTTAAATATTTTCTACAAATTGACAGATGTAAAGGCTTTACCTAAATGGAGGTTCTTTTTATTAGAATACAATCATTCACTTGTAAGTTGTGATCAGAAGCCACTAATACTTGGTTGTCTACTTGTGATAGTCTTTGCTACTGTTCAGTGCTGAACTATTCACTCATTGGGCAATCAGAAAATGGTGATTCTCTAATCTTATCACATCTTCATTTATTAGTAAGAGCATTTTTTACAAAGAGAAAATGTCCTTCATTGACTTGACTGTCCAGCAGTACAGCTCGTAGAGGTTGAATGCTCGATGCTTCCCTTTGTTTACCAGTTCTCAAAATAATGAGTTCATTATCTTACACCCATAGTTGTAAGACTAATTTATATAAGCATATATGTATATGTGTGTGTGTGTATAGATATCTATCTCACTGTGATTTCACAGATTTAAACGGTATTTGATTATTTTAATCCACTTTAGTGATTATCCTGATTACTGTTGAAACTACTCCATTCTGGCCAGTAGGGGGGTTCTCTTCAAATTATTCCAGAGTCCTTTGACACTATCCTAGTAATATTTGTTAGATGCATTGCTAGTTGTTTCAAACTCCTTAATTTTTAACTTTGGTGGAATTTCAGGTATCAGCAACTTTGAAAGTACACATCTGGCATTTAATACAAGACTAAAAACTACACAGAAATTGCAAACACAGCACTTTTAACATTTTCTATTTCAAAATACATACAGGACATCTGATTCAATCAAATGCGTTTACTTCAATAAGATACTCTAACAGAAATGACTATTTCTATATTTTATATATATATAATTTTTGCTAAATAAAACCATTTGTAAATAAACCGAAAGAATTCTAGGAGGCATAAATATAGTGAAAAATACACAGTACTAGTAATGTTTCATCCAGATGACTTCTAAAATAAACGACACACAGATTAGTCTTTAGTTTGACACTCATAGGACCTTCTTCCTGCCGTATATGTAAGGACTGCTTTTTCATCAGGTACACTGGCTGGAATCCTGTCATCCAGTCTAGTCATAACAGTTACGTATCACCTATTTTATTTTACTAGTACTACCACTCCAGGCCCTCAAACTCACCCTCCTGATGAGCACTTGTGCTTTTCTTCCCTCTGGTCTGCAACGACCACTGTCCCTGGCTTCCGAAGGAAATTTGGCTTTCTTTCTCAGACTGTAAGAAACTCCTTTCGCCCAATGAAATTGACAATTCAGTCTGTTTATGTTCTTCTGCAACAATAACTAAAACAAACAGATTTCTTAAAACTGGAAAAGTGTTACTTCTGGCTAATTTCAGGATCAGTCCAAGTTGCAGCCAAAGTTTTCCAGCAGTCAGTCTCTTAAAAGGATATTACAGTAGCTTTTTCCTCAAAATTTCCCTAAAGCACTGACAAATTAGAAACTACACTTATTTTTAAAGAGTTTAGTAAACCTGAATGAAAAAGACACACTCATACACACAGCAGTACATGGCCCATAAAATGCACAGAATGCAAAGAATGGTCTTCAAGATCTTATCACAGCAAAAGCTAACGAGCTATGTGTTACTTACTTTTATGCTTTCATCTAGCTAAAAAGCAGGAAAATCCCTTTTACACTTAATCGTCTAGCAGGCAAAATTGTAGCCTAAGCCAGGTGGCGCAGCATAGTGCCAATCACTGCGAAAGTGATGTTTCTCCAGAAAAAAGTAAGGGTGTAAGTAAACAGGAAATGATGGGAAGTTCCTGCACTTCCTTCTGGCATACTATCTATAGATAAAAACACTGACTATATTACCAATTTACCCACTGCCAGGCTGCTTTCCCCCACATTCTCACCTTTTCATTCCAAAGCGTATCTCAAGGTACCTGCATCTCGCCATCTCCACTGCTAATCTCACAGCCCAACCTCAACCTTATTCACCTGTGCCTGTAACAGCCCTTGGTCACACTCTTCCGACCCATTCTCCGCTCAGTATTCTAATTGATATTCTCAAATACTGCATTTTTTTAACCTATGGCCAAGAGACTATGCCCTTCAAACTTCATTTCACACACCCCTCCTTATCCTAGCTTGAGGCAGGTCCCTCTCTGCCTCTGAACATCTGGTCTTTAGGATTCCTTTTACTCCTAGCTTGCTCATTTTCATTTTTCATGCCTGGCTTATTAGCCACAACCTCTTTGGAAAAGGTGCAGCCCCAAGCCAACATATCTAATGTAATGGCTCCTCCTAGCAACTTCCCAGCCCATCGCCCTATTTAGTTTTTTCACAGCACTAGTTTTCTCAGTACTAATATCTGCCCATTCAAAGTGATAACTGTCTAGTTCAGCACTACACAACCCAAACTTGCAATGCCTGATGCCTCTTTACTGAATGATCTTTTCACAAAAACCCCAAGAGATACATACTGTGGTTAGCCTCACCTCAGTTAAAACTTCTATCATTAATCTGAACCACAAAGAATCATACTTGTCTACCAAAACAATCTTTCATAAATGTCAATGTTTTTATCATTTAAAGAGATGGGGGTGGGTAGGGAACAAAAGTAAAAATCTTACTATTCTTATGGTAATACATTTTAATAAAATGAATTTAATAAATTTTATTAATGAATTTAATAAAATTCATACTATTCTTATGGTAATAAATATTAACACACTAAAATGAAATAAAACAGAAAGGTTTAATTTATTTTATTTAAAAACTATTTTTATTAATGTGGGATTTAAGCAACTGCTAGTTCAAGATATAGTATTTAAAAAGGCATCCTCTCAACTCAAAACTTTGCCAAATTAATGTCAATGCATGAAAAAATAAATGACCGACATAAAAAGCCAAAGGAACTTAAAAAGTATATGTACTATAAAAACTAACATTTATCATGTAAAACCATGTGCTTATTGCAAAGCATGTGAAAAACACATTGAATTTTCTAGAGAAATTCACTCTTGATAAAATAGTATATATTTTTACTGCCTTTCCTAGCTTTAATATTAATACAAGTATTTTCTTGTATCACTAAATATTATTCTAAATTATGATTTTTTAAAAATATTTGCACATACTACTACAATGAATGTGCCATAATATATTTTGGTTTTCAATTCTTCATAACTATAAATGTGATCAATTTACTATGAAAACATAATGTGTGCACTCATTTTTACATGTCATTTTTCTGAAGTTAATCCCTTCAAGCAGAGTCATTGAGCCAAAATATATAAACCTTTAAAATTCTTTGTATACAAAAAATAACCTCTAAACCACTGTTCAATTGTGGCTCAATCATTATTAAAATGCAGGATTAAGGTGTTTTCCTGCACCTTTAAAATGAAGTACGATTACTATGAAAAATTCAGCCACTATGAGTCTGCCCCCAAGTAGTCTACCTGTAAACCTGTATTTATATTCTCATTAGGGAGCACAGAACATTTTTGTTTTTATTTCCTTTGCCAATTTTTCCTACTGGAATACACACTGGTTTATAAAAATACCTTATAAATTAATGACAGTAATGTCATATTTGCACCGTCCAATACAAGTGGTCACTGTTTACTGAAATGTAGACAGTCCAAAATGAGATGTGCCAAGTGTAAAATACACACAGGGCTCTGAAGATTTAGTACAAAACAAGATAACGAAAATAGCTCAATAACTTATACTGATTAGACGTCAAAATATTTTCAGGATACTGCATAAAACATTATTAAAGTTAATTTCATCTACTTTTACTTTGTAAAATACGGCTGTTAAACAACTCAAAATAACGTGGCTCACGTTATATTTTGTATGGTGAAGCTTTAGAATACTGTGTTCACCTTTAAGAGTTTTCAGTGTTTAATTTTTTTTCCCTCAAAGCCGTCGCCTCTCCTATTCTCTTTAAGTTTTAGCCTGCCATATAATTTTAGAAGCATAAACTATCTTGTAACAAAAAGCCCACTTCTAGAATTTTTCCCCAAGTTCTTCAAATATTTTCTTTTTATATGCATACAACTTAATGCTTTCATGATTTTAAATTTTTACCATGATTTTTTAAAATATTGTTTCAGTATTATTGAAACTAAATTTTCACAAACAAGATTTAAAAAACCTATTTAGTATTTTTAGATGCAAATATTTTTTTTCATGGCAATAAACATTCCAAAGAACTTTGCAACGTCATTCTGACTGGTGAAGTAGGTAATTACTATCTGTGGTTCACAGATGGATGAGACAAAAAGAAAGTAATTTTTGAAGTAATGATAAACTACAAAGAGATTATGAATTACTCTATTTCGGCTTCTTTTTATCAACAAATAGTTTAGACAAAATTCAGCCATAAGAGCTAATTTAATTAGCTATTATGTAAAATGATATTATTAGAAAAATGATAAAACTGCTTGGTCAATAGAAACAATTATGCTAGAAGGTTTACTTGGGAGTCTTGCAGTACAGTACAACCAAGATAATTCATAGTATTTAAAGGAGAACCAGGTATACAGCTAATACAGGAAAACTCTTATTACATAGTTTCTACCACTACCAAAGCACTCTGACAACAGTGCTGTTAAAACTAACTCAGCTGCAACTTCAGGAGCCAGTTTTCACATTTATTGAAATGAAAGAAACAAATATATTCTAACTGAAATATATCAGGGACAAATATACGCTAATACGGATGACGATAGTTCCTAATACTTATAAACGTGAATAAATGTAACTTCCAACTTTTTTCTATTGCGAAGCTATGCACATGCTACAAGTATTCTGAATCTTTAGGAAATGTTTCTCTGCACACTCTCTGTATGCCCGAGAACTTGGGAGGATTTGCCTCCCAAGTGGATGTGACTGTCTCAAGCTAGTTCTCAAACTACCTCTTGCCAAGCAACGACCCCCCCCCCCAACAAAAAGGAGGTAAGCCTAATCAGAATTTACAAGTTCAATGTCATGCTGGAAACTGCTGCACAAATGTAAAGAAAGAGCGTTGACAAGAGAGAGAAAACTGGGCGACAACCACCTCCCTTTCTGGGTTACAGCTCCAGAAGACAGGTTCCCACCAAAGACAGCAGAACCGAACTGGAGTTCTTCCACCTTTCTGGCCCAAACCAGGGCTCATTCCATGGGAAGGTCATACCCTCAAAACCTAAGAACGATGACCGTGGCAACTCTCTCCGTCCCGCTTAGAAAATGTTAAGTCAACCAACGAAGCCTGAATCAAGGAGCAAAGAAGATCGACCCAGCCCCAGGTGTCCAGCGAAGATGGACGAGTTAGGTGAGCGCCCAGGACCCAGAGACTTCGGGGAGTCAGGCACTTCCCGCGGCTGGAGTGGGGTCATCACCAGACATGGCCAAGTGCAAGCCACGTTGTATCAGGCACACGGGCGCTCGGCTTCCCCAGGGCCACTCAGCCCGCGAGTTGCCCCAACTTTCCGCGGGGACCACAGGTGAGACCAGAGTCACCCGGGCCTGGCGGGAGCCCCCGCGGACAGGGCAGCTGAACTGCAAAGGCTGCGGCCCCACAAAAGGCCTGGGCGGCGCTGGCGAAGGGCCCGCGCGCTCGCTGCCCGCGGCGGGGCGCGAAGCCCGGCCCGGTCCTCAGTTCGGCTTCCGCGGGGGCAGCGGCCGGCACCGGACACTCACCGTGGCGGTAGCTGGGGCCGCGGGCCGCCGCCCTGCAGCGCAGACGGAGCCGGCACAGGGAGGACCAGCTACATCTGTGGGCCGCAGCGGCGGCGGCCAAGCCCGGCAACATCCTGGCGGGGCAGAGGCCCCCACTCGGACACCGCCTCCTGCCTCAGCGCCGCCGCCGGCACCGACTGACTCCATAGACCGAACGCCTGCGAAGAGCGACGCTTGCGCCGCCCCCGGCGGCCTCAGAGAGCCGGAAGCCGTCACGTCACTCAGCCGCCCGGCCCGCGGCGGCAGCGGAAGTGACGTCAGCGCGGCGCACGCACGGGGAGACCTCGCCGGCCGCCCGGAACCTGCCGAGAGGGGCGTGACCACGGGGAGAGTTGCCATCCACCGTGGGTCCTTTTTTTTTTTCTTTCCCCCACCATGTATTAGCCCAGCCTACATCTGGGGCCAAATTTTATTTTATTTTATTTTATTTATTTTTTTATTTTTCTTAGAGACTAGGTCTCGCTCTATTGCGCAGGGTAGTCCCATGGACGCAAGTGATCCCTAGCCTCAGCCTCCCAGGTAGCTGGGATTACAGGAGCGCGCCACCACACCCCGCTATTTACCGGGTGCACTTTTGCCCCTCGCTGGACAATCGTCACACAGACGGTGTGGACAGCTTGGGGCGAAGTGACGGTCTCTGCGGACCTCTGTCCACTACCGACTTTTTTTCCTGGCCTGGAAACCCGCCCCATAGTGCTGTAAACGGGAAAAAGCGGGGAAGGAAGGATGCTGGCCTTCAGAGCCCTTCCCCAGCCTTCCCGGTGTGGCCCACGCCATGGCTGCCCTGCCCTCGGTACCCTCCGAACGTGACCACGGTCGCATCTTTCTCCTGCTAACACCATTATGTAGCTGTTGCCCTGAATTCAGATACTGACTCTGAAATCGGTTCCTTGCACCTCAGTCTTCGTAATACAGTAAGACGAGACGTGTTCATGATTCGTCTGAGTATGCAGAGATGGGCAGACATTGGAACAAGATTTTATTTGTTTGTTTGTTTGTTTGTTTATTATGAGACTGGGTCTCGCTATGCTGCCCGGGGTAGTCCTGATCCCGCGGGCTCAAGCGATCCCCAGCCTCAGCCTCCCAGGTAGCTGGGATTACAGGCGCGCGCCACTCTGCTTTTTGGAGACCAGGTCTCGCTATGTTACCCGGGGTAGTCTCGAACCCACGAACTCAAGCGATCCCTGGCCTCTTGCCTCCCAGCGCTTGGATTACAGGCGTGTGCCACCACGCCCCACCTGGAACAAGATTCTTAATCTGGTCCCAGAGAGAGAGAAACCATTCACCACTGCCACTTTATCTCCCACCTGGTCGTTCAGGCCTTACCTCTACCTGAAGCCGCCTTCCTTGAGCACCCTAGAGAAGGCCTGTCTGTGCTCTACCCCGTTGTCCTATATACTTTTCCTCAAAACACACCACGATTTGAAATAACCTATTTTTTTCTTTTTTTGTGTGTGTTAAAACAGAGACTCCCCAAAGGGAGTCATACACGCCCAGTCCTGCCGAGACTTAATATTGAACCTCCTCGCAGTTTCAGCCTCTCCACAAAGTAGAATATTAAACCAGCCGATCTATTGAATAAAACCAAATGGATATTTAAAAACTTCTTTGGATGAATTTTGGTTTTTTTTTGAGATCTGTGTCACACAAGAGAAAATAAAGCCATGATGCCAAAGTCTTACGTTTTGTGCACTGTTTTTCCCAAGGCGCTGACAAAAATAAACCGAGTGGCATGCCTCGAGGTTGTTTTGAAATTATTGAAAGCCAGGCATGGTGGTGCGCCTGTAATCCAAGTGCTGGGAGGCAAGAGGCCTGGGATGGCTAGTCTCGCCGGTTGAGACTACCCCGGGGCAAAATAGTGAGACCTACTCTCAAAAAAATAGTTGGACATGGTGGCAGGTGCCTGTAGTCCCAACTACCTGGGAGGCTGAGGCTGGGAATCGCTTGAGTCCCCAGGATAAGGATTATCCTGGGCAACATAGCGACACCTAGTCTCAAAAATAAATAAATTCTTGAGTATTAGTTATAGTCTTAAAAATATTACTATTCCTAGGGGAAATAAGTGTGTTTTCAATTTTAAAAGCAGCAATAGTCTTTTGTGATGACTGAAATAAGTTTAGGCATACTAGTGAGGTCAGGGATTACCACAATACTATAAGCAGATTTAACTTCTATGACAGATTTAACTTCTGTAACAAACAAGGCTTAAAATATTAAATGGTTCTCAAAGAAACCTAACCAATTAAATGGTCAAATACTAAAAAAAATGCTATCATAAATATTCGTAATCTCAAGATTATTAAAAATCTTAATATTTCTATTAGAAATTTTTATCCTTTCCTTATAAGTAGATTTTAACAGAAACTTAGCTTTTATGATATACAGAAAAGACTTCTGTAACTTCCTGGTAACTTCCTGTAAATAGGTAGTAAACAGCGTTAACCTAAATGCTTTGCATTCTTAAAGTAGTTCCTGATTTCAATAATCATTTTAATCAAAACGTCCTAAATGGTCTATTATATACAATGAAATTTAATGCATGTTTTTTAACTGTTCTTAGAGAATAGTTATTTCTTTTGCGATGAAGTTTTACATTTTTCAGGATTGCTAAGATAATTTTAGTAACACAGCTGTGTAATGTGTAGACATAATGACAATGTGCAGTATATTTTTACTGCTTGTTAGGGTTTTCTTTATCCTACCCTCCATTCCCATAGTAAAAGTGGGGTATAAATTCACTTATGACACCATATGAACTTTGATCAACCGTTAAAATTCTTGACTTGCCAAACACTTTGAAAAATAAAGTCGATCATGCTGTGTTACCTTGTTTTGTCCTTAGAATGTTGTATTACATAATAAATGGTCTCTGCGGACTCAAGTTAAAATATTGTCTGTCATTATATACTTGTCCTGTTGGATACTCTTCAAATTTCCCCATGCACCGGGTGCAGTAATGTACGGCTTTAACCCCAGCCTTGGGAGACTGAGGCTGGGAATCACTTGAGTCTGCAGGTTAGAGACTACCCCAGGCAACATAGTGAGACCTAGTCTCTGAGAAAACAAACAAAATAAATGTCCCCATGTGCTGAAAATTAAGGCAGTGTCAGCTTTAGAGCGCCACAGGAGAATTTCTCTTGGCCTGAACTCTTCAAGAAATCCTAGCCTTACCAACAGACTCTTTGAACGCTCCACATTTTAGTTTTCAACAGCTGCCTATATATATTCTAAACACGATATATACTAAACAGGTAAGATTCAGCATCAAAAAAGTTTGTTTTCTGCTGAAGGAGACAGAAAATTAAAAAAACATATAACTCATTAAAAATATTGATTTTTGCAGTCCTGATATGGATCATTTACTAGTGGCCATAACTTTTATGAAAATTATCTTATGGCACCTTAGTAATTTATCAATGAGTAAACCAAGGCACAAAGATCTTGCTCTTAAGCTATCACACTTTGCTTACTAAATGGGTTTTCTCCTTTGAATGATATATGAGGTCTTTCAAGACTCAAACGATAATCTGGTCTTTGTTTTCTTTTTCTTTTCTTTCTTTTTTATTTTTTTTTTTTTTGAGACTAGGTCTCGCTATTTTTGCCTGTGGAACCACAGGCTCACGTTGCCCGGGGTACCACAGACTCAAGCAATCCCCAGCCTCAGCTTCCCAGGTAGCTGGGATTACAGGCGCGCGCCACCACGCCCAGCTATTTTTTTGGAATAGGTCTCGCTACGTGCCCCAGGTGGGACTTGAACCGTGAACCCTGGTCCCAGCCGCGGCTTCACTAGGCTGCCGCTTACAGGCATGCACCACCATGCCCGGCCTGGTCTTTGTTTTCTGAAGGGTAAGTTGAGATCCTTTTATGTCATTTTGTATGTGATCACATGATGTTAAAGTGGGTTTCATGAGAATCTATGATATAAATATCTAAATTTAGGGAATTGCTAAGTCAGATAGATGGAAATAGAAGTAGGAAAGGGGTGAAGTGTCACTTGCTTTTTACAATATACCACAACGACTATAAGGTTCTCCATTAACTCTGAAAAAGTTACAGTATCAGAAATTTGTTTTTATTATTTAGTCGTCTATTCCTTGGTTTCATGCTATCTGTTCCTTTGGGGAAATATGATTCTGATCACGAGACTAATTTGGCTCTTCATCTGAGAAAAGGACGTACATAGTTAGTTATAAAGTAGAGCAATTCTCGCTGCTTACCAAAACACAGATTCAACTTTAAACACTGAAAAATGTTTTGGCACTTGTTCATTTTTGCCCATCGAATTGGGTAAGAGCCAGTCAACCACCTTAAAAAGAAAATGGCTTACACATGAATAAAAGGATGACTGTCTGGCCACACCCACGGGAGTCACTGTACTAAACAAGCACAGTCAACATGGGTGTGAACAGACACATTTTGCACATATAGGCAAACCTCTCCTATATAAAGAAATGAAAAATGTTTGATAAGATTTGATAAGAGTTGATAAGATTTCTGACCAGGTTGTTAATCCTCATCTCCATTTTTCTAAGAAGTCCAGTGACTCTCCCAAGATTAGTTGACAAGGATGTGGTAGAACTTGAATCATAAATCAAACTCAAATCCTCTAACTACAAATCTGTGTAAGTGCTCCAGTGAGCATGAGCTGGGTGTGAGGAATGGGAGGACAGGTGGTTGGTTGGTTATTTTTTTTATGTGGATTGTAGTACACACACATTATTTTGTGAAGTTTGGGCTTTCTTCTGCCTCACAATTAAAATGTGGAATAATCATCCACTACCATTAAATTTAGTTTCACTCTTTACCACTTCCATGCAAGAATAAAACAATAATTTACCCATTAATGAACATATCCCTTTATTCTTGGTTGTATACAATTCTTCTTAGTTTCTCCAATAATCTTCAACAATTCACCCAGCAAGATGAGATAAAATTATATATATGGTAAATGTATGCATATATGTATGCATGTATACACACACACAAACATCTTTTTCCCCCTTACCAGACACCCCTTCCATCCCTTTTTCTTAGAGGTCAGTGAATAACATTGGGATTAAGTTTTTATAGTTGGGTAAATAAAAAATCAACCTACTAAATACTCCAGGGGTAAAGAGATTTAAACTATTTAATAACTTATTCTTGAGAGAAATATGCTAGAGATTGAAATATGTAGATTTGATACTTTTAGGGGAAGGCGGCATTTATAAAGAGTCAATTTCTTTCCCAAATACACAAGATAGGTGAAGGGCATCAGGAGAAACTCTGATTAGGTTTTTCAAAATTAGACTTTTTATTGAAATAGACTACACAAAAGGAGGCACAAATCTTAAGGATATGACTCTTAAGAATTTTAAATAGTGAACAGAACTGTAACCAATACCCAGCTTACCAGCTTCCCAAGAGCCTCTCTTCCAATCACTACCCACCAACTCCTCAAACACACCACCACTTAATTTTGCCTGCTTGAGCACCTTATATGCATAAATTGTTTCATAGTACATATGAGTTTGATTTCCTTATCTCATTATAATTGTTTATAGGAGTTGTTGAGTTCATTCCATTGTGTAAATATTGCACAATTTATTCATTCTACTATTGGTTAGCATTTCAATAATACTAGTTTGGGGCTATTACAAATTATGGTGCATGTGTGTGTATATATACATTGTGATAGTTAGTCTTAGGACTGAAATTACTAGCTTACAAGATGTATGAACTGCTTTAGCAGTTATGTTTTCCAATGGGTTGTATACACTTCCCAAAACGTGTCTGCCAGTTATTTGCTCACAACTGCAGTACTATTTACTACTACCTTGTCTTTTGTATCTTAGTCATGTGGTAGATATGGAGTGGGGTGGCATTGTCATCTTAATTTGCAACTCCTTGATAAATGAAATTGGACACCTTCAAGTATTTATTTACTTCAACATTTTTGTCATATCATATTCAAGACTACTACCCAACTTTCTTTTAGGTTTTTTTAATTAATGACTTGTATATGCTCTTTCTCCTTTGTTGTAAATATGTGTTACAAATATGTTCTATTCTGTGGGTTGTCTTATTCTGTTTAGTGTTGTCTTAATCTTAAATTATCAACTTGTCCAAATTACAATTTCTTTCATGTATAGTTAGTATCTTTTGTGTTCTGTTTAGGAAATTTATACCTACTGCATTGTTTTGGGGTGTCTAAGAGTAAGAGACTGATATCTCTATCTCCACTTGGATGTTTTCCTAACCACTAAGTTTGCTGACATGTTCGCTTGCTATGAATTTGCAGGAATTTTTTTAGTAGTGTAGAGAAAACAGGAACCACACATACTTCCTGTGATATATGTACTATGTATCTTGTTTGATCCTACAGACCATAGCATGGGATCACAGAGTAAATGAGATTGAGGTTTTACAGACTCACCAGGATATAGAACAAGAGATATGTTTGTATCCAATGAATGTAGCTTACCTGCCTGCTGGGAGTCAGCTGACAGAGCAAATCTTACCAAAGGAGATACCAAAACCAAAGGGACTTCTTGAACTGAGTTTCCCCTCTGTGGGGCCTTTTGGAATCCCCATGCATCCTCGCTGACAATGAGCTAAATAAGCCACATAACCTATAGCAAGGGCACAGAAATACCTTGTTCTACTCTGATCAGCAATAATAAGCATATTCAGAAATAAACTTCCTGAATTCTTGACCCCACCAGCAGAAGAGCAAGCAGGCTTACCCCTTATGTTCCACAACTTTGGATGTATTCGGAAAAGGTTCTCTTGGCTTTCAGGATCCTCTCTTAGGAATCTGCATGCTCTGTCCACAGCATTCCATTCAATTTCCTCACCCCTGATCCTCCATTTCTCCTTAGATACCCTCTTGTTCTTGCCCCACCAGCCTCACTAGCCTACCTGTCCTAGCTCAGGCTCCATGTTCCTCCCATGGAACCTTTGTGGCAGTGGTTCTCAAGTAGGGGCAACTTTTGGCATCTGGAGACACTTGTTTGTGCCCTCTGGATGTTACTGGCATCCGGTGGGTACAAACCAGAGATATTGCTAAACATCCTGCAATGAACAACTAGATCACAACAAAGAATTATACTCCTCAGATGTGAATAGTGCCACAATTGAAAATTCCTACTTTTCTCACAAGATCATAGTTCAGAGTCACATGTTATCAGGCAGTGCCAGAGTTTCTACCGTACATGTGTATGTATATATGTGTGTGTGTGCTTGTGTGTATTTTTAATTCCTAAATTTTCACACATGCATCTTATCATGGACAATTATTCCCACCCACCATTTCCCTACATCAGCATCACTGTCTGGAGTCAGAGAGAGAGGAATGGGGTTATTGTTTTTCATCTTCTTGCCTCAAATAGCTATACAAGTGGGGAGGAGGAAGTTTAAAAAACATATACAGAGCTACATTATTGCTCTATTTTATTAAACTTCTTGCGCACCCATCTTCCCATATTTCAGCAGCACAGACATGTTCTTTCACAGCTTTTGTGATCCAACCATTGTGATTACACTTTCTCCTAAAACCCCAACATTCCTTTTCTTGTTTTTGGGTAGATTAATGGAAATACTTTTGTATGATACCAATCTCTTTCTTTCTCTCCATATATATATGCACACAATTGGCATATATATATATATATATAAGTATCTATAATATATATTGATATATATTTTTTTTTTTTTTGAGACTAGGTCTCACTATTTTTGCCTGTGGAACCTCAGGTTCACATTGCCCGGGGTACCACAGACTCAAGCAATCTCCAGCCTCAGCTTCCCAGGTAGCTGGGATTACAGGCACGCGCCACCACGCCCAGCTATTTTTTTGGAACTAGGTCTTGCTACGGGCCCCTGGCGGGACTCGAACCGCGATCCCTAGCCCCGGCTGCTTCATAGGTTGAAGCTTACAGGCACGAGTCACCGTGCCCGGCCTTATATTGGTATATATGTATCACATTCTGTGAAGTTTTACATGGAGAGAACTAGATTGGTCTATGTATTGGTATATACTAGTATATATAATATATATAGATATATATAACACATTTCTGTGAGATTTTACATGGATTACTTCCTCTTTGCAAAAACATTAGGCCTTTACTTTTTAATCTTCATTAAAAAGACTGAATTGAATCCATTATAGTATTAATTCTGGTTATCCACATCTACTACTAATGGAAACTGAAATGGGAAGAATCCTATTTCTGTCCTGTTTCCTGACTAGGAGGGCGCCAACTTTGGAGAAAGGAAGCCAAAATATAGTTTATGACAAGTTGGAAGTTTTCCCTTGAAAGATGAAGCCCAGTCTGTGCCTATGAAGTGGTAAACAAACTTGACCATGGCTTTGGTTTATTTAAAATAAAGAAAATAAATCACTTGAAGAATTTCAGATTCCTCTTCACATTTAAACAGAAGTAGACCATAAAGAGTTCTAAGACCTCCCAGAGAACTGGGCGCGTGAAAGAATGTCATAATAGCAAAGCACTAAACAAGAGAAAATTAAAAGTAGGCAAAAACATTTTTTTTGGTTTTTACAGCTAAAAGCATTTCAGAAAGTGTCAAAGGAATAATTACTAAACACACATGACTGTGAGAAATGAATTGCAGAGGCCAGAGTACAAAAAAATTACTCATTAACTTGCACTGTGGTATCAACTACATGTTATTTCAAGAAATAAATTGTGCAGTATTGACAGTGAATGCTAAACATGAATATCTAATAGTTTAGCAGTCATTCCTGTTTCAGTTTTTCCGAAAAAAAATAAAAAGATTATGGAAAAAGTGGTGTGAGGACTCAACAGAGCTCAACAAACTATTTCAACTGCACAAAGCATGGCGTTCGCTCACTCACCTACCTGCTGAGTGCAGCAGTTTTTGTGGTAACAGGCAAAGATCTCTGCAATGGCCCAGTAGGTTACACCCTCACTGCTTTTCTCAGGATAGGCTTACACTCTTGTTCCATTTCTGTAAGTAGAGCATTAAGTCATTTCTCACTCTGCCTTCCTGCTCCATAGCCAAGAAGTACAAATTCATGGTGGAAACCTCAGGTAATATTTGACTACCACTTACCACGATGTCCTAAAGGAAAAGAAGCAATTCAAAGCTTAGAAGCAAGGATAGGAATGAAGAAAAGTAAATCTGAAAGCAGACCATAGAACAGTTGCTATTAAAAAATAAACTCTGGATTAAACAAGGTTTTTAACTAATTTCAAGTCCTCAACCTGGAGTTATTCCTAATAAGAGAATTCAGTACCAGGAGGAGCATTTATCCTATTTCCTGGCTGCCCAGAAGATTCTGAACATAATTCCAACATCTAGGCAACTTTCTACCTTGTGATTCCACCTCCCCAAGGTAGATGACAGGGGTTTACTTTCCCAGTTCCCACAGATAGGATGGAGCTGCCAACCATTAGGAATCCAAGAGGTTTCAAATGGAAAGAAAGTAATGGGAAAAGCAAGGCAGCTCAAGGGAAATATCTCAGTGAGAAAGAACTGTGAGGCAAAGGTACATCCAGTTTTCAGAAAGTCCAGTTTCCTGGACAGAAATTCCAGGAGCATGTCCCATTAGTCATGGCAACTATCTTCAGTGGAAACTGCAATACATTGCTGGTTCACTCCTGATTATATAGCTTCCAAGCTTTATTCTTCACAACTCCCACATTTTCTTAGCTACCAGTATCATTTAAAATAATTCCCTCAGCCGGGCACGATGGCTTGTGCTTGTAAGCTTCAGCCTATGAAGCGGCCGGGGCTAGGGATCCCGGTTCGAGTCCCGCCTGGGGCCTGTAGCGAGACCTAGTTCCAAAAAAATAGCTGGGCGTGGTGGTGCGCGCCTGTCATCCCAGCTATCTGGGAAGCTGAGGCTGGGGATTGCTTGAGTCCGTGGTTCCCCGGGCAACGAGAGCCTGCGGTTCCACAGGCAAAAATAGCAAGTCCTAGTCTCAAAAAAAAAAATTAAAAAAAATAAAATAAATAAAATAAAATAAAATAATTCCCTCCCTCAGGAGACCATCTTCTCCACAATAGGAAGCACCAAAATCAAGATGCCCGGAGAATCATGGCCACACACCTGCTCTGTGTAAGGTTCCTGACTTACTCGGCCTGGCAACCTGCCTCAAAGTTATCCCCGAAGACCCAAGGAGGCTGGTCTGCTACATTTCAGGAGTGTAGGTCTTCACCCAGGGAAAATGACGTTAAGCCACAAAAGAGAGACCATTGGGCCAAGCATAACGAATGACTTGCAGTGAGAGCAGTGTTAGAGTAACTGGAGGGGGTGAAGGGGAGCTGGATGGTGGTACAGGGGTGCAATAATGAGGGGAGGGCCATACCTAAGGGGAACAGTATCTATACAAATATGACTGATGTTGTATGAAAATTAGAAAATAAAAAATTATTTAAAAACATTAATTCCTTTTCTCTTTAACTGGGGTGATTTTTGTCTCAAACATTCAGTGTGTACTTAAGTGCCTTGTATGTTCAGGGAACTGACTTTATACATATATAAACAAATATATATATTTACATGTGTAAATATATATTTCACACCTTTGTATTCCTCAGGGATCACCCATCACCTCCCTTCCCTGGCCACTCACTCCCATCTTCCCATCCCAGTTGTATACTTTAGTTTGATTGTTAGCTTGTTTTGACTTTTCCTCCTGGCATGTTGCTTGTTTTTCCTATGTTCCATATATTAGTGAAATCATTTGGTGTCTTTTTCTTTCTGACTTGGTTCTGCTAACATAATTTCTTCTAGGTTCATCCATGTTATCATAAATTTGTCAAATTTGTTGTTTTTGAGTAATATTCCATGGTGTATATATATATCTTTTTCATCCATTCATCTATCTTGGGACATTTGGGTTGTTTCCATGTCCTTGTGATTATAAATAGTGCTGCAGTAAACATCTGAGTACAGGTGTCCCTTTGTATAAGTATTGAGATCTCCTTTGGGTAGATTCCCAGAAGAGCGATTGCTGGGTCAAATGGTAGGAAATGACTTAAATAATGGAGGAAAAAAAAAACAACAACAACAGAAAATGATTGTTATCCTATGTGGGAGCTGACCTGAAATGGGGGACCCATGGGGTGAAAGCACCCATGGGCGAAGCTCTCTGCCCCCACAGGAGGGGTGTTTCTGGGGCGCTGCCCCCAGACCCCAGGCAAGGGAGTTGTTGAGGCCATCCTCTGATTTAGTAAACAATTCTAAGCAGCCCTGCGGTCAGGGTATTTCCCTAAAAAAGTCAAAGCAAATCCTACTTACCTTGGTGGAGTCTCAGTGAAGGAATAACAAAAGATTGTTTTGGAATGCCTTTGAGAACGTTATGTTAAAATGTTTAAGTTTCAAATCAAATCCGATTTACCTTGGTGGAGTCTCAGTGAAGGGATAACAAAGTAAAAGATTGTTTTGGGATGCTTTTGGGAACTATGTTGTTAGTCAAAATGTTTAAGTTACACCTAAGATAAATCTGCAATCTGTTGATATGTTAATGGCATATACTCTTAGAATGCTGATGTAATCGCCTAAAACACTATATAGATCCACGAAAACCTCAAATAAATCGCAGCAGATTCATCACCCCTTGAGTGTGTGTCTGTTCACCATTCGCCGGCTCCTGTGTCTTTCCTGCCCAGCTGAACTCTGGTCATCCGGCCTGCGCCCTCACCCGGCCAGTCCCTAGCAATCCTAATGAAGCTTACGCTCTGATGGGGAAGACTGAAAAAGGAAAAATATGACGCTAGCTACATGATAATCATTGTAAGACAATGGTAAGTACTACAGAGGAAGACATCAGGGAAAGAAAAGAAAGGCAGTGTAGAAGTAGGGTGTGCATGTTTAAACAGTGTGATCAGGAAAGGTCCTATCAAGGCGACCTCTGAATAAAGAGCTGAAGGAGCTAGATGAAGGACAAGTCAAATGGGAATCTAGGATGACAACCAGGGAACAGGGACACAAGGAGTACTTATATACATGGATCAGGAATGTGCTTGGCATATTCAAGGAAGAGGGCATTATTGGGGATCCTGGACCCAGTTCTAAGGGGTCAACAGAGGCTTCCCCACACCAAGCAATTCTTGAGGGGTGTCTGAGAACTCAATTCCTTCACTATCTACCCGGTGACAGTGTCAAGCCCAAAAGTTCATCCTCCCAAAACTACTGCCCATTTCAGGAACTAACCTCAAGGCCCAGCAGCTGCCTGTGCTTCTGATCAACAGGCTACAGCTAAGAAGTCCCCACAGCGCTGTCCCCACAGAGTGTCCTCAGACACTGAGCTTCTCACCCGCGGGCTCAGGTTCCATTAATTTGCAAGAACAGCACACCCAACTCATTTACACACTCGATCACTGACTTAATACCAAAGATATTAAAGGATACGAATCAACATCCAGATGAAGAGAAACATGAGGCAGGCGGCAGGCTCTCAGAACAAAGGAGCTTCTGTCATCTCGGAGAGAGCAGCATGGAAAAGGGCTCTGGTTTCCCAAACTGGGAGCTCTCAGAAGTCCCTCCCTCTTGGGCTTTCTTGGAGGTTTTAGCATATAGGCAGGAGAGATTAAATGATTTCCAATTGGCAAATGAACTCCACCTGCAAACACTCCCCTTTTAGGAAACATCAGGGTTTGGAACTGAAAGGCCCACTGGCCATTCTAGTTGGTTAACTAGGCAGCGGTCCCCCCACCCCAAAGCATTTTCCAAAAATTACCTTCATTAACACAAGAAACCGGGCACGGTGGCTCATGCCTGTAAGCTTCAGCCTATGAAGCGGCTGGGGCTAGGGATCGCGGTTCGAGTCCTGCCCAGGGCCCATAGCGAGACCTAGTTCCAAAAAAATAGTTGGGCATGGTGGCGCGCGCCTGTAATCTCAGCTACCTGGGAAGCTGAGGCTGGGGATTGCTTGAGTCTGTGGTACCCCAGGCAACGAGAGCCTGCGGTCCCACGGGCAAAAATAGCGAGCCCTAGTCTCAAAAAAAAAAACACACAAGAAACACCTTGAACACTCTCAACACTTAAGAGACTGAAAGAGGAAATGTGAACCAGGAGCCCAAAATATGTATGAGAAATAAATATGTTGGTCATCTATGAGACCAAGACATATTTTCTATAAATTACAGCACTGCAAAGAGTGTATCTGGAGCACAGTGAAAGGGGACAAGATAGTAGAGACTGAGGACAGGGAAGAGCATGGTCAAGTAGACACTATTTAAAGAAATAAAGCACTGGTAGGACACTGCAAGGACTTGGGAGCAGAAGCCACTGAAGGGTCTGAGCAGAGGCACGTTCTGACCCATGACTTAACAAGGTCCTTGTGATTGCTGCACTGACAACAGAAATAGTGGAAGGGGCTAGCAAACTCAGAAGTGAAAAATGAGGGCGCTATTTTAACAGAGCGATGAAGGTAGTTTGGAATGTTAATAATGTGCAGTAGTTTGGAATGTTAATAATGTGCAGAACTGAGCGTGTGCCTGTTGTCCAAGTACTGGGAGGCAAGAGGCTTGGGATCACTTGAGGTCACAGGTTCGAGACTACCCCAGGCAACATAGAGAGACCTGGTCTTGAAAAAGCAGCTGGGCGATGTGATGGACGCTTGTAATCCCAGCTACCTGGGGGCCTGGGGCTGGGGATCACTTGAGGTCTTGGTACCCTGGGCAACACAGTGAGACCTAGTCTCAAAACCAACCAACCAACCAACCAAACAAACAAACAAACATAATAATGTGCAGCACTGTGCTGGAGGTAGGGAATATTTAGCCTTGGAAATCATGAGGACTATCCCAGGAGAGGAGACTGGGTGGGAAGGAATCCAAGCCAACTGCTCCTTCATCCCCACTCCTCTCTCTTTAGGATTTGATAAGTATGAGTTGAGGCAGGTAAAGAGAAACAATCCAATCCTGGATGTATCCTAAAGTGAACTTCACACAGTCTGTAGACAGATTGGTGTGGTACATTCTGATGACAACTAGAATCAGCATATATGATTAAATGTGTCTCCTAAAAATTAAAAGGCAGAAATACATGCATTCTGAACATTAGTGATAGTACTATAAATCCCCTTAAATTGAATGCCAGGCGTGGTAGCATGCGCCTGTAATCTCAGCTACCTGGGAGGCTGAGACTAGAGATCACTTGAGTCCGTGGTTCGGGACTACCCCAGGCAACATAGTGAGACCTAGCCATAAATAAGTAAGTAAGTAAACAAACAAACAAACAAACCCTTTTAAATCGATAGTTTTAGAGTTAATACTATCTAATGCATAAAATGATGTATCATTACAATGCAGAAGTCATTTAACAAATATTTCTCAGTGCCTACTTTTAAGCTAGACACACCAAGTTGGTACATCATAAAAAATTTAAATAGCACTAGAGTTTACAAAGCACTTTAACATCCGTTATTAAATTCACCAGCCACCTTAGCAGATAGGTATTATCTATTTTTACAGAGAAACTGAGACTCTGTAAACTAAGTGACTTACCTACCTTAGGTCACCCCCTGATGATTGGCAGAGTGAGCCCTGAACACAGCCTTTAATTCACAAGTCCTGATTCTACAGGACACCTACACTCTGAAATAGCATTCTACCATCTTCTAAGGTTCACTATTATTTCCTAGTAATAAATCACTATTTATATGTGCATCTTTAACATTACTCTCATATGCTGTAGACTAAATTGTGTTCTTCCCACCCCTAAATTCATATGTTGAAGTCCTAACTGCCAATGTGACTACATTTGAAGGGAGGGCCTTTGAAGAGGTAATTAAAATTAAGCGAGGTCATAGGAATGGAGCTTTGAACCAACAGAAGAGAGAGGGCTCTTTCTCCGTCTCTCACCATATGTGCACCAAGGAAGGACCATATCAACATACGATGAGATGTAGACAACGTATGTCTACAAGCCAAGATGCCTCCCAATGAAACCTGCCTTGTTGATATCTTTGCCTTGTTCTCAGTCTCTAGAAGTGTGAGCAAATTAAGTCAAAAAATGGTATTTTCTTATAGGCAGTTTAATCTATAACAAAACAATCTGTTGACCAATTAAAAAACAAAATCCCAAAGAATGTTCAATCATAACATCCCTTCTAGACCCTATGGTACAAACCACACAAAGTCTATAAGCCCATAGAAACTGTCACTGTTAAATCTATTCAGTTTACTCTCAAGTACTCACAGCGTGGGGTCTAATCTGGACTCCTAAGAATAACCAATCCTACTAGCTTTCCCCGACAGGGCACCACCTACTCTATACCCCACGCAATCCAACGGTTTCTTTGCTTTGTTTACATGGCTCTTAAAAATTAACTTCAACTCACTCCTGCCATGGGGCATTATTAATCACCTGCAGTCTTGCTCTGTCCCATCCAAGTGGACTTACACTTAAGAACACCCTCAAACTGAAATGTCCCTACTTACCTTTTAACTAAGGAGGAATTGCTAATTACACTGAGACTTCTGCATATCTGAGTATTTAGTAGTAAAAGCAGATGAGTTAACAGAGGATCTGAATATTTAGTAATAAAGGCAGATGATTTAAGTTAACAGAGGCTCTGAACAATACTAATAACCAGCACAGAGGAAAAAATCGAGTGCTGGAAACAGTGTTATGTGCATACTTTAGATTGGGAGTTGAGATTTTGCCAGGTAAGTGAAACAGGGCCACAGGACAGGAGTGTGGAGGACACAGACAAAAGAAAGGCTCAAAAGATTCCCTGACCTACTCTGACTAAAAAGAAACAGGGAAATAAAGACAGGACTGAGCTAACAAGAGTCCAAAACGATGGTTCACCCAGGCTTTCAAGGCGCTGGGCTTTTGGCTATGCTGACTCTAGGCCCCAAGAAATTCTCTTGCCTGTATATGTATGTCTTTCTGGACCACACAAGTGGGGAAAGGTGCCCACGATACTTTCACTGAGGTTTCTCCCTCCACCTGAAAGGTGCGTATTTTCCAACCCCTCCCATCCTCTCTGGTCAGAATTGATCACTGGTGGCAAAAGAATGAGTGAGACTGGCTCAAACGCAGGCTTTTCCTTCCTGAAAAGGTCAGGAGACAAAGTCTGTGACAAGGATGGAGGTCAGGGGAGAGGTGGGAAGGGTCTCGAAGTCTGTTTTTGTGGGGAAAAGGAATGAGTTTTGGGGGTTATCATCATCCAGCCCATCTCACGAGGACAGGAAATCAGAAGGTCTTGACACAGCCCTTTATAACTGAACAGTGTGCACCGGCCTAGAAGTCTCCAAGTTGGTAGTGGCACATAGCTCCACTGGGCCCACGTTGTGATTGACAGTTTTTGATTTGCATACCTATAGGGGAACAATGTGTTTTCTCCTCAGTTCAGTTTTCCTATTGCCTTGGACAGTCCTATCATTGACTAATCCAACTCACCTTTTTAGGTCTCTTAAATACACTGCTATGTGAGGTTTTTGTCCTTTGAATTTTCCTTGAGTAGCTTTTTTCCTAGTTGAAAGCTTGGGACCCAGCCCATCTGTTTCTTTTTAAAAGCCTTCATCAGCATCCAATAGCAGAAACAAAATCCTATGTGATTCTGCACTGTGATTTACAACCAAATTTACTTGATAATTATAACCCAAAATTCCTTTGTATTCTTCAAACGGGCTTTCTATGTATTATTTAATGGTGAGATTGTTAACAGACAGGATATACAGAATTGACACTAAAATAATCGATAAATTCTTATGTATTATTTCAAGGCAAAAAATTCTAAATTTTCTGTCAAGTGTATGCAATGCTTTTTTCTTAGTAGTCACAAGATCCATTTATGAAAACCATTACTGATGACCAAAAAAAATGTATCTCATCTTTTCTGTTCTTAAAATAACTTTTGGGGTCATATGTAAGAATGATAGGGTTGCCCTCCCCCCCCATTGTCTCCTGTTTAAGATTGCAGATTTCAAGGACAGGTATGCTAAAATGGGAGAATGACCTTAGTTGGAATTTCCCTTCAGGGGGATGCCGGGGAGAAAGAAGTGAAATGGTCATGGTGAAACAGGTTTCCTGGAAGGCAGGAAATCAGGGTATATAAGAGTGTGCAAACAAAGGGAAGGATTCGATTCCATTGGATTCAGGTTGGAGATTCGAATACGGAGACTGGATAGAGAGAGGTTCAGTGGAGGAGAGATGGGAATCGGCCATCTTGTAAAGATGTGAGCCATGTGAGCTTGGCCATGTGGCCACCGAGGGCCTGCAACCCTCGGCTGACCCAGGCTGGCAGCATGTGTGCTGAATGCAGTTAAGGAGATTGCAGATTTGAACTCCGTGTTGGAGTTTGTTTTGCTGAGTTTGATTTGTGTCTGAAAGAGGCCGTGCAAAAGTTAGGCCTGAGAAGAAAGTGAACTTTGCTGGTTCGGCACCGTGGAGTTCCTGCTACCTGAAGGTGACAAGGAGAAGACAGAGTGGAAGACAAGGAGGAGCAGTCAAAGGAACATGTCTTCAAGCGTCTGGAGATGGATTCTGTCTGGACATTGGTGAGATGATCAGGACTGAGAGACTGAGGATTTTGGGGCAATCTGGGAAGGAACTTTGGACAATGCTGAGAAAGGTTTTGGACAATGTTAAAATAATCTGAGTCTTATATGTTTTCTTTTGTAGTAATTAGAAAGTCACTTTGTTAGAAATAAATTAGTCTGCACTGATAGTCTTGCATTGGTTTGGTATTTTGGTTGAGAAGGCTGGGGATGGTGGTAAGAATCCACGAGTGGAAAGTTTAAACTGTGTTTTAAAATTTTTCTTTTTTGGTCTGAAAGAGGGAAAGAAAGCAGAGAGAAGCTGGTAGCTGATGTCTGCATATCAATGGTAAAGGTGATCAGTGAAAATGCTAATGAAGAGTGTGTAGCCTGCTTTGTAGAGAGAAGCAGGCAGATAGGTATAACCAGTTAAAGTCAGAAAATCTTCTTTCACCCTGTTTCAAGAATATTTAAAACAATCTTCTGAGGCTGTCCAAACAGCAAATATATGATGATATCATCTCAATTCTGAATCATTTTTAACCTTTTTAAAAAAGAATTAAGCCGGGCATGGTGGCGCATGCCTGTAGGTAGCAGCCTACGAAGCCACGGCAGGGGCCAGGGATATCAGTTCGAGTCCCAACGGGTGCACGGAGTTAAGACCTAGTCCCCAAAAAAATAGCTGGGTGTGGTGGCGTGCGCCTGTAAACCCAGCTACCTGGGAAGCTGAGGCTGGGGATTGCTTGAGTCTGGTACCCCAGGCAACGAGAGCCTGCGATTCTACACGCAAAAATAGCGAGACTTAAGTCTCAATCAATCAATCAATCAATCAATCAATCAATCAATCAATCAATCAATCAATACATGTGAGTACCCAGATTACAATGGCATAATCCCAAATATTGGTGGGATGCTGTTTTCATGACTGCATGTTGACTATAAAATACTCAGCAAACATGTTTTAAGGTGGTCTAATATAGCTTCTTACGAAAGCTGTCAACCAGGAATACCTGCTTTGTCAGTGGAATTTTGAATTCTCAGTCTTCAAAGTGAAGTCTACTTGTTTTGGTCAGGCGCGGTAGCGCACATCTTTACATGCAGCTTCGCGAGGCAGAGGCTAAGAATCGCTTGCGTACTTGGGTTAGAGACTACCCCAGGAACAGAGCGAGACCTAGTCTCAAAACAATAGTCGGGCGTGGTGGCAGGAACCTGTAATCCCAGCTACCTGGGAGGCTGAGGCTGGGGATCACTTGAGTCCGCGGGATCGGGACTACCCCGGGCAACATAGCAAGACCTAGTCTCAAAAAAAAAAAAAAAAAGAAAAAGAAAAAAAGTCTACTTATTTCATAAATAAAAACTGTTAGCATACACAGGCAACTTGAAAAGTAATCATTGTTAACAATAATGGTCTAAAAACTTTAACATTAGAAGGTTGAAATGAGTAAGAAGTCCTCTATAACTGTGTTAGATATTTAATGGAAAAATCAACTAGAAATAAAATCAGAAAACTGTTACTTTCTCCCTCTATAGTTTACCGCATGCAGTCACTACTTTTCAGAATTTACCACCAGGGGGCAGTGTGCTTGTAATTAAAATAAGATTCTCATTCTCAGACGTTGAGCACCTGATAACTACCAATATTATAAATAGAAAATAGATTAAAAATGATTTTATAAACCTGCTTTAAGGTTATTTGTGCACTTTAATGTGAAATGACTAAAATATATTGATGCTATCGAAGCATATTAATGTTATAGAAAATATTTAATTACAGCTATGACAAGAACTCCTTACAGTAAGTATGAGCATAGAGATCCAAATAAAACTGACTTTGCTATAATAGTATAAGAAAAATTAAAAAAAAAAAAAACTCCGATAGGTTCTTAGGAAGATGTTTACTTCTTTTGAAAAATATTTTATCCCCAACAATATCCACAACTAAAAACACAAGAGCCAAAGTTAAAAGAATTTTCTCAAAATTGTTTCAACATTTTTGTGAGAAATGTTCTGCCTTTATATTGATCAGGTAAGGATATAAAGTTCATATAAAAAGAAATTCAATGTAAGCCCAATAGTAGAGTAAGTTCCAAAAAAGAAGTTTCAAATATTCTAAATAAAAGGGTAAAAAAAGGACTTCTATAACATTTTAAAAGATGAATTATGACTTATTAAATATATTACATTGACCAAACATGGATTTGATAATTCATGGTATCAAGGACTCATTTCTTTTTTAAAAAAATAGCTTGATTTTTATTTATTTATTTTTTGAAACTAGGTCTCACTATATTGCCCTGGGTAGTCCCATACAGATTCAAGTGATCCCCAGTCTCAGCCTTCTGGGTAACTGGGATTTACAGACGCCCGCTACTGCGCCCGGCTGCTTTTTCGAGACCAGGTCTCGCTATGTTGCCCAGAGTAGTGTCGAACCCACAAACAAGCGATTCCTGGCCTCTTTGTCTCCTAGGGCTTGGATTACAGGCATGCGCCACCACACCCAAGGACCCTTATTTTAGATCACAGAAACCAGCATATACAAGATACAACTTGGTCTTTTAGACATTAACGATGAAAAATAAAATATTTTATTCTGAATCACGACGTTTCAACTGCCTTGAAGGTTTCTGGTTTATTACTTAAATGAAATGAAATGATCTAGTACTCTTAGAACTCTGAAAGCCCAGCATGGTGGCACACGCCTTTATTTCCAGCCTTGGGAGGCTGAGACTAGGGATCACTTGAGTCTGTGGGTTGACTACCCTGGGCAACATAGCAAGATGCAGTCTCTTTAGAAAAAACAAAACTCTACATAACAATGGTTGTAGAGCTTCAAATATTAAGAACTTCATGAAAGAAACTACAAACTATTTGGCCTTTTTTTCTTTTTTTTTTGAGACTAGGTCCCACTGTGTTGTTGCCTGGCAAAGTCCCGATCCCGTGGACTCAAGCGATCCCCAGCCTCGGCCTCCCAGGTAGCTGGGATTACAAGCGCCCACCACCACCCCCGGCTGCTTTTTTGTTGCTCAGGGTAGTCTTGAACCCACGAACTCAAGGGATCCTAGGCTTCTTTGCCTTCCAGCGCTTGGACTATAGGTACGCACCACCAAGCCCAGGTTGGCATTTTTATATAGATACACATTTTAAAACAAAATTGGGGATAAATCACTTAAATCCCACAATTTAATTACCTGGAAAAGTCTACAGCCTCTAAGGCAATTTAATAAGTGCAATAATATTAAATGCCTCTCAACTGGTGGCATAACCCTATTACTGACCTCCTTTCTTTGGTTAACAGCACTACCTTCCTTCTTAGAACTGACCTGACCTGCCCCCACCATTTGTGGGAGGCCCTTCAAAGTCCCTGGTCATATTTTCAAGGAAGATCTTTGAAGAACTATTTTCTTTAGTCGGGAAAAATAAACTTGCCCTTATCTGGAGGATGGTAGTTTCGTATCTTTCTCTGAGGACGTAAATACAGAGAAACGTTTTCCTTTTACTGAAAAGAATTTCTCCTTTTCCTTCACATTATGCTTATTTTAAGATCATGTTAAGTCTTTTTCTCATGAGGGCATTATTCTTGGTCAATTACTTCTAGTCATCCAGTCTAAAAGACCTACATTACTGTTAATCTTTTACTATTGACCTTATTTTAAAAGACCCTTATCTTTTAGAGACATATAATGAACCTTTTACTAAGTAATATAAAATGTGAGTAACACAGGAGAGGTGAGTGGAGGTGAGGATAAGGGACAGTTGGTTACAGTAAAGGATGGTGAGGGCTGGGTAACAATAATATGGAACTTCATTACATTATTCTATTTTGTTTATGTTCAAAATTCATCATCAATAAATTTTAAGAGTATCGTGGACAAATCACTTGCTTTGACTGGTAATTCTAAACTCTAAAGGACCTTTGTTGACTCCTTCTTTAAGATATCTCCATTCAACCAGTCTTGAGAATGAGCTGATGACCTGACTTCTCAAAGTTCAAGATTTACTATATAAGCTATTTAATACATTCTCATTTATTAAAGGAGCTCTATGAACCAATAATGGATCCTGTGTCATCAAGTCTTAGGAAATAAATTTCCCAAAGTTTTTATTTATTGGGCCACCACTTTCTCCTTATGACAGATCATTTACTAACTTGTTAAAACTGCCACAGAAAATAACTACTAACACCAAGAAGAGGCATATATTCCTCTCTGTCACCCTGTTTTGACACTGGATGTATTATGTATTGTGAACCATTTTAGGCTTATAACTCATCCACCACTAGGCATACATTTCACTAAAAAAAAAAATCATGCAGAAGAAAGTAAGTTAGCAGCTGTGAAATTCACTCTAATTTTTCTTCTCTCAGTTTCACTCAGTCTTTTTTTCAGCTTCATATCAGACCACAAAATTATACCATTTCTAATATTTGTGAAGAGCTAAGAAAAAACAGAAGTTTCCAAATTCTCCTTATTCTAACAATAAGGTAATGAAATGCAGTGGGAAGCCAAGTTCTAATGGTAATTTTTCCCTGCAACATAACATTTTAAAAAAGCTGCTGAAATCCAGAGAGATTTTTATTACACAATTTGATTTTTACATCAATAAAATCTTAGACATAACAATACAGATGAAGGAACAATTCAATTTGTATTGAAATAAATATCAGATATACAAAGCACATACAATGAAAAAGGGTCACAATAAATTACAAGTGGAGACATTATTTTGCTCAATCACCAAAGAAAGCCCTTGACACTTCCAATTTCACACCATCAAATTTATCATTCTTGCTGATTTAAGCAGAACACAAAACAAATATGGATCCCAGGGCTTACTTTCACAGGTACCAGCATAGATAATTTACTATAGTGATCCAATTTGGAAATCAGTAGGGACCAGTAAATCGCTGCATAAAAGAAAGAGCGAATGAGGTCCTTTTTCCTTAGTGTCAGCAGGCTATGATTATTATGTTTATTAGATTTTCTTGAAAGGACCTCACATTTTCTCAAATATTCAGGAGAAATATATTTCCCCTCTGAGCCCTACATTAGCATTTATGTGCTTTGGTCTTGAATACAGAGGGAATGATGAATTTTTCAATTTATTTTATAAATTTATAGACTGGATAGCATTGGCCTGAAGAGTGTAACTCCCCAATCTGTATAATATTAGATATTAAAAATGGATTCAAGAGAAGTTACTAAGAAATGCTGACATTCTGTATGTACAGATTTTTTAGTTCAATATATCCCATTATATAGAGCACCAGAAGTAATGCATTTATAAATCAAGCAGTTTTGTTATGACTCTCTCTAATCTTTGTGACCTTTTTACATTTGTTCCAATATATATACACATTAAATATGTTACTGCTCAAGACTTTGCCCATTTGGTCTCAACTTACAAAGATATATGTAAGCAAAAATTCATGTCAAAGCTTTTGTTCTACATTAAAGTCACACACACAAAGTCAAGGTTTGGAATTAAAGTCATGAGAGCCAGGCATGGTGGCGCATGCCTGTAAGCGGCAGCCTAGGAAGCCACAGCAGGGACCACAGATAACGGTTTGAGTCTCACTCGGGGCAACGTAGCAAGACCTAGTTCCAAAAAAAATAGCTGGGCGTGGTGACGCGTACCCATAATCCCAGCTACCTAGCTAGGAAGCTGAGGTTAGGGATTGCTTGAGTCCGTGGTACCCCAGGCAACGTTGAGTCTGCGGTTCCACGGGCAAAAATAGCGAGGCTTAGTCTCAAAGAAAAAAAAAGTCGTATGAACTAAGCAAAAAAGGTTAGTTTAAAAGTACTGCACAATCAGAAAAATTAGTTTCAGAAGGAAAAAGTGAAATGATCCGTTTGCCTCCTGGAATATGAGCTAAATTTTAGATTCCGGAAGATAGCCATCACTTTTCCCCTATCCTTTTCTAAGAAAAAGAACTTGCTTGAGGTTAAAAGAATACTGTACTTTATCTCATGTTATACCAACTCAAATCCAATTGCAATCAGTTTTCCTATTTCCTAGTGACTACCACTAGTCCCTCACTTAGGAACAGTGTTTTCTAAGAACCCACATAAATAATGCCTTGAAAGACAACCATATCCTAGAAGAGTTACTACCAGAAAAACTCCCAAACTTTTAGTAGCCCTTTTCTCTTAATACCAAATACACTAACTTTTCATCCAGAATACTCTAAGAGGACAACTCATTTCAACAATCTCTGAGTATAACTCTTGAATTTATAAATATGTGCCCTTGGTATCCTATCTGTTGAGTTACACTATCTATCACAAAGTTTTTAGACAATTTTCCTAATCCTAGTGATATTCCAATGAGGGAATAAGAGAAACTAGTCTCAGTAACTTCAAACTGAATTTAAAAGTCTAGTACCATTCATAATAATAGCAAAAAAATTTCAATATGCTTTGTTATCATTAAAAGTTTAAAGAGGCTGAACTGACTATACCATGTGTACCTACAAAAATGACCATGGGAAAAAAATTAAGTACCATTTTTCTGCACACCTGAAAATGAAGCACAATTTTATGACTGATATGTTTGGGTGATTTAGGCACTTATCTTGAAAAGGAAAAAAAAAGGAAAACTAGAGAGACCATGATCTGAATGATGCCCACTCCCAACTGTCACCTATTTTACCACTTACCCAGAAGGTTTTCAATATTTTCATTATTTCAAAAACGTATTCATAGTAAATGCTTACTAAATATTTGTAAATTTTGAGTTATTACACATTTAAAAGGGTAGATTCTTAGTTTTATGGATGACTCAGCATTTTTGGTGGCGTTTAACCTTGAAAAGCAGCAAGTGAAACAACTGGGGGGGGGGGAGTTTGAGAAGAGTGCGCCACCTACTGATCATAAATAAAATGGTTTGTGGTTATTTTCTCCCTTGAGGTTTTCATTACACAGTTAAAGTATCAAAATAAGTGTAAATATGGGTGATGACTTTAAGGTTCGGAAATACTAAAAGGGCAAGGGGAAAGAGGGAGGAGAGTTTTAGAGAACTACAATCAAAGTTAATTTCTTAGCCTTAGATAAGGGTCTTACTAAAATTCCTCAAAATTAACTTCATTCTGACCTCAAACACTAAAAATATCTCTCAGTTCCACTGGTTTTATTACATATATACTCACCTTTCTTTCCAGGAATACTATTAATATCTTAAATTTATGATACTAATCTGAATTATTGACTCAGATTTTTAAGGAATTTTTTTTGATAATCTTATAATTTTTTATGTATCACTTCAGCCTTGATTTTTCTGAGGGAGGCTCCTATGAACCTAAATTTAAATTTTTTTAAATTTAACTTTTCTTGTTTACTGATCAGAAGCATCTCTCTAGATAAATTTTATTCCAAGAAAATTTAAATATAAATTGTTATTTAAGAAATTTCTCTTTGAACTGATGTTAAATAGTTTAAATTTATGAGAAACCAAGTATACAAAAGGAATACAGAATCCTTGTACAATATTTTGTATGGAGCGTCTACCTGTCCAAAAGAGCTTAATGTAAAAGTGCTATAAGAATATTATTGTACCACTTTGTGAAGAATTAGATATTCTGGATGTTAAACCCATATTTTTTAAAAACCGCAAGCAAAAAGTTCAGTTAGCTCAGCTATAATTCACCCAACTGCATTAATTCTATATACTTGCTACTGCATTTCCTAAATTCCAATTTGATAGGGAGACAGGTTACTATAATTTCAGGTGCCAAATTAGATGCTTGTACATAATCATACTGCAGAATTTCTACCTAAAAGTTCATGCAAACTGAACATCTCAAATTGTAATACTCAAATTGTAAATTTACTTTTTCATAAATGTTTTATTCCTTAAAGAACAGTTAAACATGAGCAAATCAGAAATAGAGTCCTATCAATGTGATTAGAAGCAGAAACTTTCAAGCAATGTTTTAAATTACAATTTTAATATTAAGATTATTTTTGTTAAAATCAGTATGAATTCTTTTATTTAAGAATATCTTTTTGGCCAATGAAATTTCTGAAATAAAAAGAAAAAACTCAAACAGGCATACTTTTAAGTCATCAAAATACACCATCATGGTAAAAATAGATGATTACAGAAATAAAATTAGGGAAAACAAAACTGGGAAAATCTAATAAGCTCAAATCTGTACTCCAGTTAGTAATGTGTTTGAGTTAATTTCTTAGTTTTTGATAAATATTGTCTGGTTAGCTAAAATATTCAAAGGAAAGTTGAACAAAAGTTGTAAGTAACTGTACTGATTTTGCATCTCTTCTATAAACCTATAATTATCAAGATAAAAATACTGCAGGAAAAGAAACCTGATAACTTAAAAATAAATATGCCTTCAGCTGCCAAAACAATTCAAGGTTTAGTTTTCAAAAACATTATTAGAAATCAATAATATATGGTTTACTTAACAGTCACTTTATTGCTCTAGAAAATTTAGCTTTAAACCATCCGATTACACATATAGTGAATAAGAGGCTAGCCACACACATATTTACAATCAAAGCTCAATGTTATGAGGCCGCTTCTTGAACTTAGTACATAAATATTACAAAAATACAAAAATAGCTGGTTACGGCTATCAAGAGGATATCACATTTCTATATATTGAGAAGTTGAACAAAATGAAAATTAATGTAACTGATTAAGTAACTAACAAATGTATTTGAGAAACCCAAATTACATGCAGACAGAAGAAAATTGGTTACAAAAATCATTACATTACTCTGTACTAAAATTTGATGTTTTAAACATTTCCAATCATGCAACAGTAATAAAGATTGGAATGAATTTATAAAGGAATTGATGGAAGTTCAATGAACAGAACCTAACATATCATACAACTCAAACCACAACTGTATAATACATCTAATTTCCCCCAAATTTATCTATGAATTATGAAACTTCTATCATACTATGCCCCATTCCCAGCCAGTTAATTACCTTACCTATAATCCTTTCATTTAACATTTTACATCAGATTTGATGAGTAAGTATGTAATCAATAGGATAATCTTCATTACTATATCAGAACAAGTATGGGCATATGCTCAATCTTCAGTGACATCCCTTTCAAAAGGCATCTGAACTTCTGCAATTGTCATTAAAATTCAAGCCTAAGAAACCAAGAAAATTGGCTGTCAAGAATCTTATCTAGGTAATTCTACTATGGTAGTACTCTGTATACACATCTCTGTAAAAAGGATTTCCTACTTAAGAAATATGCTTCTTACTCAATGGGTCTCTGAAAGCTATATGACTTCTGCTTTCTGATTAGGTGACCCCAAATAGTTACACAATTGACTAACAAGCTTACAGCTGAGTGTTTTGAAAAACATTCAAACTCCAAGGAAATTATGGAAACAAAATTTTGGAAGGTAACAGTATAGGATAGAAGTTCTAATGATAATACATCCAAAATAAATCTGTCCCGAAGAAGCGCAAAATCTCTTTAAACAATAATTTGAAACTAAACAGAGTGGGAAGTGATTTTTTTTAAATCATCAACCAAAATTAATGAATGCAAAAGAATACTGTCTTAAAATATACTGAATTCATGTATGTAATGTGACCATAATGAACTCAGGCCAAATGTAAATTCAGGTTACCAATTAGGTTGAAACAAATTTTAAGAGTCATTTCTACAAGAGAAATAAATGTATTTCATGATAAAGGCACAACAGCAGCATCTTAAAAAAAACTTTGATACATTTATTACAAGATACAAACTTCCTTAATCATTAACAAGGTTAACACAGTAAAATTTTCTTGGTAACTTTTTAAAAGGCTTGATTCAACATGCCAGGAAAACAATTTTTTCCCAATGAGATGCATTTACGTAAATTATGTAAAATGGATTGAGGTCAGTTTTACACCTGGAATTAACAACTCCTAGTAGAAGTACCAGCTGCTAATAATGCTTAGATTATATATAACTTAGCTGGATGTTAAACTACGCAACTGTTGGAGCCAGTCTGCTTATAAAGGCAATGCTCTGGAGACATAGTCTTCTCACAAACATAGGGCAGGCAGGTTTCATTATTATATGTTCAACAACAATCCTCAGTTCATTAAACAAGGTTCTGCAAGATAAAACAGCTTCTTTTAGACAAGGAAAAGACAACAAAATATAAAGCAAGTGCTGATGAAGGAATTTTCTCAAACCATTAGAGAATCTGAGGAAATAATGCATTGCAGGGAACACATAAAAGTAGGTTCTTAGTCAACACAGGCCCCTTTTTCATTTTTTGAGTGGAGGAGAATTAACAAAAACATTTAGTACATGACAGTCCCAGAGAGCTGAGACGAGGAACAATTAGCATCTTCTTTACAAACATTTTCACTTTAACTTAAGCGAATTTCACTTTAACTTAAGCGAAAGAGTTAAAAAAGGTAAATCAATATGGACAACCTGCTTATGAAATGTGCACAGAGCTTCTTCACGCCTCCCTCGCCTGTAGAAACAATTACACACTTCATGGTGATAGCAAAGCTTAAACTGGACAATAGAGAAGACGCTGGAAGTATGCTACCTCCCAGTTAGATCATTTCACGGATGGAACTGTTTATGTGCCATTATGCTAAAGCACAACTCCTCATCACCCAACACCTTCCATAATCTGTTCTCAAATCAGATTTCCAGTTCTATCTCCTGTCATGACTCCTTTCTTCCAGCCAATCTGCATGTTGGTGTCCAAAATAAACTGCACTTGACTTTCACTGTACTCTTCGTTTATATAAAGTACACTATTTCATATGTTACATGTTGCACATACAACACATAGGCTAGCAGACACACAATCACGTACACTGTACTGTAACTTATAAATGACTGGAAGGAACATCAACAGTAATTCTGCTTACTCACAATCTTCATCTTAATGTGCTAACATATCTTGCATAAAGATACAACATCTGTTCTACCTTTCGAAAGCCTCCTGCATTATTTTTATGGTTAGAAAATGCAGTAATTTACTGGTTTAGAAAAGAATATAAAATACTGTCACACAAAGACAGGAAGCAAATTTGGAAAGATGTACATTCATCCAAAAACCTGCTCTTCCTGTATCTCCTTTCTGTGATAGCCTATCACTCACAACTCTTAGCTTCCCATACCAGAAGTCTAAAGGCCCTCTTTAGGCCTTCTTCACCCTTCTGCCCCACACCCAAAGTTCCTACCCTTCTAGTTTCTTTCAACTCATCCTTATACAGCTGTCTAATTCACTCAGCTCCAAGTCCTTACAAAGCAGGACTTTCAATTCTATGTAAACTTGTTATCAATGACACAAACTCACTGTCTTCTGAATAAATCAATCTAATGACTAGAGCTAGAAAACACTGCAAAAATAATCTATCAAACCTCTGAGGTTATAAGGGAGGCTGATGACACATGGCTAATTCTATTACTTCTGACTCCATGTCTAGAATAATCTAGAACAACTCACAAAATGTCTCTCTGTGCTGTCCAATACAGTGGTTATCAGTCATACAAGATTTTGAAACTTGAAATATGTGTCACGTGACTTAAAATGTGGTTAGTGTGACTCAAAAACAGAGTTTCAAAATTTATGAATCACCATTATTTAAAATTTAAATAATGAAACGTGACTAGCAGTTGCAGCATTAGACAGCTCAGCCTTGGCCAGTATACACTAGACATCTACAAAGGAGAGACACCTATATATGAATCAGTGAGAACACTACAAAGTGGTAATACAGACTATCTCAAAAACCTTAAAAAAGTGTAGTGCTGGGCTGGGCATGGTGGCGCATGCCTGTAGGTGGCAGCCTAGGAAGCCACGGCCAGGGCCAGGGATCACAGTTCGTGTCCCACTAGGGGTACGGAGCAAGACCTAGTCCCAAAAAATAGCTGGGTGTGGTGGTGCGTGCCTGTAATCCCAGCTACCTGGGAAGCTGAGGCTGGAGACTGCTTGAGTCTGTGGTACCCCGGGCAACATGAGCCTGCAGTTCCATGGGCAAAAACAGCGAGACCTAGTCTCAAAAACAAAAACCAAAACCAAAAAACAAAACAAAACAAACAAAAAAGTGTAGTGCTGAAAATGCAGTTTATAGTCTGTTTGCTATTTACAAGCTCAATTATTTTCCATTACTTTTCTACTAAATAGGTGCTTACGGGAGATCTTTGAAGATGTTTGTTAGTACATATTATCCTGACCCACTGCTATTCTTCCTTTTTCTGAAAACATCTAAATTTATATATATATTAGTCAGACACAGGTATATAGAAAAAATGGGAGTGAGGCTGGGCACGGTGCCTGTAAGCTTCAGCCTATGAAGTGGCCGGGGCTAGGGATCGCGGTTTGAGTCCTGCCTGGGACCCGTAGCGAGACCTAGTTCCAAAAAAATAGCTGGGTGTGGTGGTGTGTGCCAATAATCTCAGCTACCTGGAAAGCTGAGGCTGGGGAGTGCTTGAGTCTGTGGTACCCCGGGCAATGAAAGTCTGCAGTTCCATAGGCAAAAACAGCAAGACCTAGTCTCAAAAAAAAAAGAAAAAATGGGAGTGGAGAAGAGTATATTAAAAAAAAGAGAAAAAAAATATCTGCTGGTGAAAAATGGATGCCAGGGCAGGATGAAGCTAAGATCACATGAATACACAGACATAAAGGCAAAAAATAGGTGGAATTTTCCTTGTAAAACTGAAAGTTCATTTGTTGCTATGGACACATGAAGAAAACTACACGTATAACAAAACTTTAATTTAGGAAGTATTGTAAAAAAGATGTTATCGAAGAAAATATAACAACCCCCAAAGAAGAAAAATAAGAATCATAAGAAAAACATGCTAAGTATTAAGAACCTAAGAGAATTTAATTACTTTAAAATCATTTCTTCATAGTACTGCCAGAAGTTTCCTCCTCTACCAACAAAGGAATTAAAATGTATAAAAACCTGTGTAAAATCATGTAGCTGCCAGAAAATGGGCAGTTCGATTAAATTCAAATTAAGTTCTTTTTACTTTGCTCGTGGAAAGCACAATAGTGATCATGCTAATATACTCACTAGACATCTGGCTGACATCTACTACATAATAAATTTATTTTTTCCTTTAGCAAGCATTTTTTAAATTGTACTTTGTTTTAATTAAACTTAGTTTACAACACCATATAAATATTTCCACACTATGATAATTTCTTTTAAACTTGAAAACAAAAGCTATGCTGTTAACATTACATGAATAGCATACTTAAACAACTATTAAAAACAGCTATCCCGTTACTTTACTCCAACCTTTGAAATGAGAACAAAAAACTTAAGCCTCCATTCCTAAACATTATAATAATTCACTAAAGTACATCTTTATTTCCTAATTTTTCCACTCCTAAATTCTACATAAGGGTACCAGAAGATTATCTTATCAAAACCATTACTCCTATTCACTTAAAAAGTTAATTCTAAACTTCTTAATCTGACACTCAAGAACTTTTTTGATATGGCTTCAAAATATTTTTAAAATGTGAGCTCTAACGACTCACACCATTTAGAATCACCACTATAGTCAAAAAGACCACTCAAGACCTCCCCCTTCAAGACCACCTGTACCTTCTTGCTCTAAACCTGGGCTGTGTCACTACCTAAAATGTTCCTCCCCATTCTCACTGTCTATTCAGAGGCTTTAATCCTTCCAGAACAAATTAAAATCTCCAGTTTGTGAAATTTCCCTGGGGGCCTATATCTTCGAGCTTAAATGATGCCTCCCCACTGTGGACTATACTAACATGATAAAGCAAACTTAGGACAATTCACAATACACTGACTTGTGATACTGTTTCATGCACTTTTGTTTCCTTCTTTTATCATCTGACAT